>JAANSN010002434.1:0-24149 GCA_036850665.1 Dicranocentrus wangi | reverse complement strand
TTATTTATTACATGGGAGGGGTTCTTTCGGTTGTAGAACAAAATGAAAACAGGTTGTTCCTTTGATAAACTGTAAAATTTAAGTGTAATCAGTTCTATGTGCACTGACAGGTTAACATATATACCTATTCATTGATTAAAAACTAACTATTTCAACGTTTGCCTAACTAACTAGTTGTATCTGTTTGTAGTAGTTTAAGCACCTTCGTTATAATTTAATGCATTTGCATCGAGCTGCATTTCTTTTGTATTCACTGTAAAATATTATTACATAGGTATACATATATTATGAATATGACCTTATCATTATGAACTTGATCATCTTCATCTTTCTTCGTATATTCTCTCTACAAATTATTAGCCTTAAAATTTCTCGTAAATTCGCGGTTTGTACCAATTCGGTTATAAAGTTGAAAAATAAGTTTGGATTTGTTAAAAACTATAATATTAGTTTCGTTCCATAATAATCATTAATAATCAAAGTACCATATTTTTCGTTTAAATTACAATAAAATCTATTCTGATTTACCAATATTAACTTTCCTTGATTAATTAGTCCCATTTGTTGCATTTTGAAATTTGAACAAAAAAACCCATCTTAAAAATGAACTTGTAGGAGACCCAACCAAATGTTTCGGAATTGGGCTGACGTATAATTTAGGTATGTATATAATATATAGGTAGGTATAGGTATATATATAGTCACGCTTTGTTGGCTGTTAATTGAAAAAGTACTTTCGTGTGTGAGTTTTATTTAATGTTTGAAATATTTTATGATTTGAGAGATGAACCTACACAGATTTCAGTTTTTTTTTGCAAACGCGGAGGATGGAGAGTCAGGTATCATCAGGTAAAAATTTTCGTCTACAATCACATTCCATTTTGGTAGATTACACAAGTATTACGTATACGCTTTTTTAAAATTTCATTAAAAAGTATTTTTGAGTTTCCTGAGTCCATTGGCCCTTTCTGGATGGGATAGGAGGTTATCGGCTGGTCCAATGCAGAGCAGCTACTAGCTAACTGGCATTTTTTCAACAAAAATTATATCTTATATTCTTATTCATTATTCTTTGTCCAAAACGCAACAACTTTAATTTTTCTATCCAAACCGGCACCACCACCACCACCTCACTCAACAAAACTAAAATCTAAAAAAAATGTTACAGTTTTATACCCATTGTTCGCGCAAGGATTAAATGGGTTGGCGAGACCATGATATTGAAAATTCTTCCTATTATTAATATTACATCTTCTTGTTTTATATAATATACCTGCACTCGAGCACTCAATCAATCAAGCAAATGATATATTTTCCACGGATTTAAAAATGAAATGAGTAGATGGACAATAAACTACAATGTAGCTATAAAAATGCAATAATCTTCTACGTGGTAAAGTACCTGCTGCTGCAAATAAGTATGCACCTGAATAAAGGATTATCGGTAGAAAGATAAATAATATAATAATGATAATAGTAAAGTATAGCATGCAAACTGGAATAAATGGAATCACTGTACTGAACTGATATCAACAATTTTGAACGTTTTTTTTCTTCTTCAAATAAATGCGAGCATTACCAGATGCGCAGGACGACGAGGCTAAAAGTTGAATTTCTGCTAGGTTTTTTAACCTTGTTATTTCAATTCAATCAAAGAAGATCCTAAGGAAAGTCCTAAGGAGAAGCCCTTCGTCATTCAACAATTTCGAGGAAAATCTCGCCCCCTTTCTTTAGCGCCTTGAATGCAGTTTGGTCCTTGAGGGTGGACAAGAGCTGCTCGGTGAGGTGGACCCGGATGCGGGTGGTGTTGCCGGGAGCACACACGGACAGCAGGAGACGCTCCACGGGAATCGGGTCCTGAGGACATTGACTACTGAAGAGGGAGCTGAGGACGGAAGTGAATTCCAGAATCGACGGAGAAGAGAGACAGACCGGATGGAATATTGTATCTTGGTCCAACGTGGTCCCACTTGTGCTGCATACCCCTCCTGGTCCGTTCAGTGATCCATTTTCCGATGAGTTTGGTCCGCTTTCGTGTTTATGTTCCTATATAGTAATATCATCATATCACATTATTAGCATGAAATTGCCCCATTTATTTATTAGCAAATAAATATTGCTCAATCAAGAGCACATAGGTAATAATTTTTGCGCCATACGTTGATAACTGTAATGTAGAAGGTGATTTTGTAGTGAAGTGCGTTGTACAATCGAATTCCTTCTGCCAGTCCGCACATCTCCACCAGCTCCTCCTTGCTTAATCGCATCAAATCCAAGCCACTAAAATCCCATAGAGTTTTGGTTGATCCAAACCTATTATTTCACGAACCAGCACACACTCATTTTATTTACGTCATTACATCAGGTCCAACGAGTCATTTAATACCAACCAATGTACTTGCTCACTCAATCCAGTAGGCGAAAAATAATAGGTAATGATAATAATAATGTGTAGGTATGTAGTCATTACCGATTTCTAATCAGCCACCTCCGAACAGACTCTGGAGAGAAATGTGCGGAGAAAGTGCATCCCTGCGAGTTGCAAGATTGACTTGGCGGAGTGGTCTGGTTTCCATTATTATTATTATTATTGCCAGCAGTACTCCCATTCCCCGAGTTTGAGTAGTTTTCAGGCGAGTCGGCATGTGGGTGATCGGATGAGTACAACGGGGACAGCATGGCAGCATGAGTTGACTGAACTGTTGAAGGTGGTGACTCCAAAGACTCCAGCGGGACCTGGAATGGAATCATCATCATACACACACACGTATTGGGGTTGAGATTTTAATTATAATAAGTTATTATTAGTAATCCGCATTAAAAATAGTCATCCAATCCCACTCGTTCTCCACTCCAGACCAATCTCATCCCATCTCATTTCATCTCATTGTCAGTTAGACAAGACAGACTTTTTCCTTTATTTTACTACTACGTTACGTACATCGCTGAACACGGTGCACTCGTACGAGGGCTGGAGCTTGGCCTGCTCGACAGGAGTCTTTTTCAGGATTTTCTCCCTGTCTTGCTTGTGCTTCCGATCCGCTCCTTTCAGCTTAAATACTTTAACTTGGCATGCCGCTGCGTGGAGTCTCACGTTGTCCGGATGGGAATACGTCTCTATCATCATTCGAAATGGAACACCTGGAGGTCAACAAATTCAATCAGGCTCATCAAAAAATGATCAACTCCTGTAATCCTCTCCATAGAACATAATATTGCTATTTTATACAACAAACAACATACCTTTTTCCCCGCCGTGCTTCTTTGGAGTGAACTCTGTGCTGATGCAGTTGATCTGCAAAAAGGGGGAAAAGATTTGGAGGGTGAACATAGGTAATATAAGTAGTAATATTGTTTTCCTCCCCTTATTCGGTTTGTCTGCACTGCATAATATTACGATGGGACACGTCTTGGGAGAGTGTTAAATATTCATACCTTGACATATCAATCCCACCTCCTTGAGGGGCTCCCACAGGAATTGGATTTGATTTGTGGGACTCTCATAGCCTTGCGATTGATGGAGGAGGGTGACTCCATATGACAGGGGAAGGTCCACCTGAGGAGGAGGTATCAAAAAGATTGAGACATGAGCTTCATGATGCAAAATGCATTAGTGGGGCAACGTGATGCGGGCGAATGTTTTATTTCCACCTGTCAAAATGCGGTCGTTGGGGTGGCTATCCTCCCACAGAGCGATCTGCTCCCGTTCCGAAAACTGCAACCTTCGATCATGAAAACAGAGTCGGACGACGGATCTGAAGACCACGCCCCGGTAGGCTGTCAGCTCGCCCAGCTTTTTCAACTTGATTTCGTACGGCTGGTTTTGATTGAGGTAAGTCAGAGTCTCCTCGTTCACCTTGGTGGCGGTGGAGGTGGCAGCGGCAAGCACGTACTGGAATCTATACAGAACACAAAATAATGTTAATTGACTGACTGGTTAGCTGAGCCAAAAAGGCTAATCCATTGCCCATTCAGCGAAATACTAACATTACTGGATATTATTATTATTATTATGGGATATTAGGGCTCTGTTTGTGGAGCAACCAGCAACACATTACGGCCATTAAGGGATTTAGTTAGACAGAGAGAGCTCTCTTTCATTCAATTCAACTTCACCTTCTCTCGCAATCCAAGTGGATCGGGTCGGGGCGATTATGGTGGCCAGAGCTGCCGGACGCGTTTTGCTGACACGATGACGAATGTGCTTCGAAATGGAAGTCACCTGGCAGTGAGACGGAAGAGCCACCGTGCAAATGAGCTGCAGCCAGAGGGGTGAGTCCAGCCTCCTTTATGAACCCGCTCCTGCAATGCAATTATATCAACGGAATAAATAGCGTAATTGAGCCCGAGAGACCAATTGAGCGAGCCAGCAGCAGCAACAGCAGAGCACTCACTCGCTCAGTCCCAATTTGTCAATAGGGAAATTAGGGAGGAAATAATTGAATTAGAATTAGAAAATTGGTGGTGGAGGTGGTGGTGTTCTCATCTCCGACCAGCCAACTCCCAACCAACAATACAATCCAAGTCATAAATTACGGAAGTGACTAGGGAAATTCAGTCGAACATCATTCTCGTATTCTCGGGTTGACAACCTGCCCCACTCTCCACTCCCTCCCATCCTCGATCCCATCAACTTCTCAAAACGGGCAATACTTAGGAGTAGGAGGTCGTGGAGTGGAGCTGCAGCAGAGTGCCTGAGTGCGTCGCTCGCACTAACCAAAACTTTTATTGCTTTGTCTCCTCAACACTTGTATTTTCTGGATTAGCCAGAAATTGAAATTACACTTTCTCTCACAAGCAATAGCACTCGAGCGAGAGAGGAGTCTCGGGGAAGCTGAACGGGTTATTGAATGGAATTATCTGCGACGCCGGCCACCACGTATTACTTACTCTCTGTCTCTTGAGAAATTACAAACTGGATATTTACGATTTACCGTCGACGATTAGTGTTTTTGAGCTCTTTATAGTTTCTAGTTACTTACGGAACATTTGGATTATTTGGATTTGTCTGGGGAGAGGAGTTGCTACTCGCAGTTCTATTGTTGTACAAAGAGGGAAGGGCAAGAAGTGCTTCAGACATGTCGTACGAGGAGCTGGACAAGTCCGCCCCCAGTCCAGATAGGGATCCGTCGAAATCCGCAGCCAAACTTTCTGCATCGGCCCACAAAGTTCCTGCTGTCGTCCCAAACAAATACACCGCAAACGAATTTCAAGTCTCCGTCGAAATCCGCAGCCAAACTTTCTGCATCGGCCCACAAAGTTCCTGCTGTGTCGTCCCAAACAAATACACCGCAAACAAATTTCAAGTCAGGGATACATACACATTGCATCAATCAATGACATAATTTATTGTATAGGCAGGTAGCTTGAAAGATAATGAACTTTGGTTTTAGTTTACCTTGATTCCTTGTATCCCCCATGTCCTTATTGTTGTGTCCTCCTCCACCATGATCCCCCGGATGGTGTGACGCCCCTCGTCCCCCATCCATCCCGTTCATCCCGCCCGCATTCCCAAAAGGCATGCCCCCACCCCCAGACACAATCTTGCGCTTCCTCGTCTTGGTCCCCTGGATGGTGTGACGCCCCTCGTCCCCCATCCATCCCGTTCATCCCGCCCGCATTCCCAAAAGGCATGCCCCCACCCCCAGACACAATCTTGCGCTTCCTCGTCTTGGAGTTGGCGTTCTGAGCGGGTGCCTGGCAGAAGCTCTCCAGCTTGTCCGAGTTGTCTGAGGCGTTATCCGAGCAGGAGGAGGGGTCCTCCATCGGGGACGTCATCATTGGAGGGACAGACCATGCCGGAGTTTTGGCAGGTCGCGGGTTCCTCACATCCGTTGTCGACATGTTTCCTGTTGAACCAACATAGTAGGGTGGCCAATACATTAAACCTTCTTCTGCTTCCTCTGTTCTGCCAAACGGGGAGAAAACTGGACTGATTTTATTTTTACTGGACACTGTTAGGTCGGAGGACGCTTATTAAATAAAGTTGCTGCTTGGGATCAAGTGTCAGTCAGCCTCTGAGACTTATCTCGTCAAAGGAGAGCGAGAGAGCGAGAGAGAAAATTGCAAGGATAAACTGAGCGTGACCTTATTTGCGGCCAACTAAACGGCGAGTCAAGGCTAACGGGGAGAAAATAACAGCAAAGAGAGAAGAGGCGAGAGATCAATAGTCTCCCAACAAATTCATCGTCAGTCAGTCAGTTCTCTCTCGGAATGTGTTATACGGATCGACAGGTCTATTCTCGCGAGATTTGAAGTTCTAGATGATCCCAAATTAACCACGCTTAGGATAATCCATTCATGAGCATGAGGAGTCATGTCATTAACAGCTTCATTTTAATAGCCTATCCTCCTCGCACCTACCCCCAACCAAAAACCACTCTCTCATCTCATCTCAGCAATCTCAGAGTCGCTTCCAATGCAAATCATTTGCCAAAATAGCATGACCGACTGGATAGCTCTATTTTGCGACCATTTTGCAATTCTCTCCATTTTCACTATTCTCCAGCCTTATTACATATTACAATCAGAAAAGCAAAGACTCTGTCTGGTTATCCTCTCCTCTTCTCCTCTGTTCTTTCTGTATTGCACAACAACTGTCTATTATTAAATAAATAGTGTTCCACTCACTCACTCAATCCAACTGACTGACTGAGAGTGAGCGAGCGAGTTGTAGTAAAAAATAGTATTCTCTCTCCTCATTTTATGCATGAACATGAGCAACCTGTGCCTCTACCTCCAAAGGGAAAGAATTATTATTAAGTGCAAGAATCACCAAGTTTGCAAATGATCCACTCATTCGTCCCATCAACCTGCTGATACATTTATTATTATTATTAGAATAAGTACAATAAGAGCACTTGCAATAGTTGGTCGTGGTGCTAATTGCAAAGTTTGTTGTGCACATGTTCATGGACATGGATGAATGGATTTTCTTACAACAAAACCAGACTCGCTCGCACCTATACCTAACATAACACACATCTTCATATTCTTCATTCATATGTCACCTTGCCTTTTTTTAGAACAATGTTCATCTCGCAGACAGGAGGAGCGCAGCGGATAGGAGATTTAGAAGAAAAAAATCGTGGGGATATACCTGCACATGCTGGCGATTTCTCATTCTCAATGCATCCCAGTTTTAAAATAGCAAGAGAAAAATGATAATTTTGCAGCCATTATTGGCATCATAGGTACATGGATGCATGGACAATGTCCATACATACCTACAAATTATTATACTCTTCCAGCCAACTTTATTATTTCCCGAACACTCTCATCCACGCTATTTTTTCGCCCTTGTCCGCACCGTTCAAAGTCGAAGTAAGCGAAAGCTGTGTTTTTGTGTGCCATTGTCAGTCTTTAAAAAGTCCAGTATCCAGTTGACAAATGAATAATTTTTAGGGAAGGATTGAATTTGAATATGAGGCCAAATTAAATTGTTATTAGCCCAATAAAGGATAGAGCTACGAATACATAATTTGATGAGCACGTTGTGTGCAGGCAGGCAGGCAGGGCGCAGGGGGCACAAAAGAGTCGGATTTTCATAACAGATTTCATGGAATCTCAAAGAATCTTTGATGTTCGATGTAATGTGTGTAAGCCCACAAAGGCACCTCCAGACGACTACGCAGAGTTTTTTTACGTGGAGAGAAGAAAAAAAGTTTGGTTGTTACAGGCGGGGAAAAAAGTAATTGCCATTTTGTCACTAGTCACTATACTGCCTGCCTGCCTGCCGTTGCCGTACATTGGCTTCCCCTCTCTTCTCTCTCTCTCTCGTGACAATCATGATGAGCATTTGTATTTTACCAAGGACATAGGCATTTTTCATGGAACGCGCACAGTATACGTCAGCAAAAAGGAGACGACAGTTACGTTACCAGGCAGGCATGCATGCATAGTAGTTTAAGCTAATTCATTCAAATGCAACAAAAAAAATTGCGTTTTTGTACCTCATACACCACGTTCACACTTTGCTTACGCTCGCGAATTAGCTTTTATTGAACAGACAGAGCAGAGCCACGTACCATAAGTGGGTCCGCAAATAATGGGCCTGCATCATAAAAAAGGGTAATTGGGTGGAAAAAATGGAAATCAATTAATTTTGCTGAAAAGCCGGGATAATTCAGTCACGATGTGAAAAATCGGTGTTTACCCTTCACTTAGGTTAGGTAATCCTCATCAAACCAAAGTCCTCTTGAGCTTTAAAGCCTTATATTCTCTTCTTCTGCTTCACAACCAGCCAAACAAAGGAGTGGAATAGTTAGTCGTACACACGAGGAGACGAAGAAGAACAAGAGGATTTTTGCATAAGCTGTGTTAAACTTTTTTTCTGCTTGCACTTTATTAATCAGGAAAGAAACTCGTTTTTCACTGGAAATTCCCAGATAATTCTGGTTAGCCAGGAACCAGCCCAGCAGCAGCGAAGAGGAAGGGAGGAGGAGGGCAAATGCACCCAACAACACTTGAGACTTGATTCAAACCAGAAACCAGTTTTATCGCATTTTTTCAATATTATTTTTACAGTATTCCTGCGTATCAACTTCAACTGCCTCATAGTTGTTATGTAGTTCATAATGGCAATTTAGTAAGTTCATTCTGACTAGCTGATGATGAACATGAACACACTGAACACTCACTCGAGCCCATGACTCCTATTGCCACACTTACTTGCTGAAATGAAAACTTTGCTAACAGTTCTTAAATGAAAATGTATGTCCCGGAAGAAGCGATGAGCGACTTTATATAAATTGAGCAAGATAAACCACACTGAACTGAACAAGTACGCCAGTCGTCGTCGATTACCCTATGTTTACAAAATTGTTGACGAATGTGAAGATAAGTTGGAAAGTTGGAAAGCCAACCGAGTAGTGGTCACAGCAGTCGATTTGAAATTGTCATGTTCCCCTTGAGTCATCATGCATAAGTTACAAAATAGATTTGTTGTGTTGCCCCTTCATAGGCAGCCAACGCATGTGTTTATCTGATTAGAAGAGGAACACAATTATTTCCTTTCAAACTGCAATCCTCTATGAAATATGCAAAAGGAAGAAGGGATGGATATCCATCACCACGAATTTTCCTTCCCCACACACCACCACCATCACCACCACCAAAATAAAATTAATGTGTAGATACAGCTATTTATACATACTACATACGGTTCGAGGTTTCAGTCCAGTTTCGAGTTTTTGGTTGAATGCGCCGTGTGTACGTGAGGAGGAGTATGAATAGCGTCTAGACAGAAGAAGAGTACATAGTTGCTCAAAATACCTTTTCCTAAACTGTCAATACCTTTCTCCCTTGAACTGCTGTAGATAATCGCATGTAAAATGTGATTTTTACACAAAAATATTATGGCTCAAGGCATATTTGTCATATGTCATTCAGGATGGGTTTCTTCTGGGAATCCCAAAGTGAGTGGGACCCTGCCTGCCACTGCTGCTATCGTAATGTGTATGGAGAAATCCTCTGAAAGGCTAATAATAATATTCAAGACCCGAGAATGAATGAGACCGTGTCATCATCATCATGACCATCAGGATAATATTATGGTGATGTATGGATCCCTTAAATGAAAACGGGACTGGGTATACATCACACTTTACAAATATTATCCTGCTGCGTGTCGCGTAAATACCGACAATAAGAGGACTGGATATTATGATGATATGATAAATATTCCCTACATGCACATTCAAATAGACCTTTTGAACAGCAAGTTATCCTTCATAATACTCGAAAGACATATAGCGATCGAGCTAAATATAGGAGAAACTAGAAAGTTGGGCGTGAAGCGTGTAAGTGTAATAATAATCATGAAAAGTAGACTCAATCCTTGGAATTTAGAATCATAACCTAATTTTCGTACTAATTTTTAATATGAACCAAATTGGATTAGGTAATTGACTTACGATGATAGGTAGACATGCTGGCAAGCAGATATCCAACTCTATAGTCTTCCATTCTTCAGAGCTGACTGACAAAGTCTCTTTTTTTAAAACTAAATTAACAAAGGAATCGGAATCAGTATATCTTCACTTCCGCTCGGGGATCAATTTTGGACAATTTGGAGACGCGTTGTTACAAAACTCTCAAGTTCAAGTATATCCTGCGAATGCAATGTTGGCTGGCCCGTGAAAATGCACAGGTTTTACAAAAAAAATGTCTGAATCTGGGTTCACTCCTCGAAAGAAGAAAGGAATCAATCGTCAAGCAGCTCAGCTCCTCTTTCACACATTTTCACCATTGTCAGCAATTACAATTTTCGATTTCCAGGCTCGAAGGAATTAGACTACTGTCATAATTGTTTACACATTCATTATCAGATGAGCAGCGAAGGGATATTACGGTGTTTGCTTTTCTACAGTTTTCCACTTGAAAGAAATTGGGAGACAGACAGAAACATAGGCAGAGAGAGAGAGAGAGAGAGAGAGGGACTGATGAACAAAGGATGATAATGATAATAAAAAGAAAGGTAAAAGGTGAACACACATTCAACAACTAGAATGATGATTGATGATTATAGACACACGACGTCTCTCCAAACAAATTGTTGTTGTACTTGACTCCAGTTCTTCACTCCATTTTCTTATCCCAGCATTTGCGTCAGAGCAGAACTCAATTCAGAAGACGCTCATTCAAATTTCATATACATAGTATAAAAAAAACGTAATCAAGAACACAAACAACCTTTCTTTCGAGGTCGTATATCGTATACGTTGATTGCTCTGATTGATTGATTGATTGAGAAAAGTACTCATCAGCTAGACTATAATAGGCGAGGAAGAGGAGGGTTGAAAGTTCATCAGTTTTCTCGTTTTGTTAAGTAACAAGTAGTTAGTTCTAGGTTATTTGTTATTATTAAGTTGACGGAGATCCCCAGTTGGCTCTGCATTTGAACATTATACTGGCATCATATCATGATTCTATTTGTTGAGGGGAGGCAACAACTTTCCCCAGACTTTACTTCCGTGCCGGATGGGGTTGCCAGTTGCGAAGGTGGTGGACCTTTGTGTGGTCCCTTTGCCCCAAATCTCGACAGTGCTTTTTTAATACAAGGGCAGAAGAACAGCCGCAGCAGACACTACAATACTACTACTACCTATGCACTTACGTATTTAATATGTAATAACAAAATGAACATGAGTTTGAAGGAGTGGAGGAGCTCATCAATTTTTTTACTACTATCACAGAAAACATGAGAGAGGGCCACTTTCAACTTTCTCTCTCTCGATCCAGGAATCACTCCACACTCACTCACTCTCAAAATAACTGGGCACACTCCACGAATATCCCATCGGTGCGCTTCCGAATGACCAACCAATCACAACACGTATCACTTTTGCAACTCTTGGAATGCTGTTGGTGTCCCTTGCGGAATCTAATCACGACGGAACCACTTCTCACCCCGAAAAACTCTGAGCGCTGAAGCTTTTTAGTCCACAGTCGGGATTTGGCAAGGACCTTAATTCCCTCTCCGAAATACTGTCTGCAACTATTGTCTACTCTAAACTGGGCCTTCTTTGGCTTCTGCTTGATCAACAGGAGTCTGGAGCCACCACTGCTACTGGTGAGGCTGGTATCTCTTCTACGGGATCCGCCGACCATATTCCACCATTCTTGGCGTAGGAACTAAATTCCCAGAGTCCCGTGGAAAGTTGGGAGGGGAGCGCGGAGGAGCCCCTACTGCAGTCCCGTGTTTCAAACTGAGAGTGAGACTAGCTTCACTCCAAAAAAATCCAAACTCCAACAAACAAAAAATGTCGTTATTACCAATGTTTCACTCTTTACTTGAAGCATGAAGCGAATGATGGTGATGATGATGGTTGGTGTTGGGGACTGGTGATAGATACCCTGTGTGACTGACGACGACGATTAAATGTCCTCGACCAAACCTTTTGCATGAATGCGGTCAAAGATCTCGATGGCCACTGACTTTGTTCCAGATGATGATGATGATGATGAAGCTTCCTTTACGCCACTACTACTCTCTCTGCCTCACTCACGCTGCATACATGTGTCTAGCTAAACGGGGCTGTGGATGGTGCGGTGATGGTTGGGGAATGGGGAATGAGCAAACAAGAAGAACAACTGTTATAATACAGGCGATATCGAGTCTCAGTCTCAACTCAACTTGTACCAAATACACATAACATAATAATAATATCATGAATGACACATGTATAATTATTTTTTCCTCGTCAAAGAGAGAGAGAAGAGTCAAAGTCTGCTGACTAAACTGGAGTCCAACTCCACATTTATTACACCAACTTATCTTCTTAAGCTCCTAATTCTTTTCTGGCATATGCATATAGGGAGCGAGAGCGACCTTTATAAAGTGTAGTTAGTTTTCTTCAAGGAAGAAGAGGAGGATTGGGATTGGAGTTGGAAACTGGAGAGGAAAGAAAATAATATAATGTAGTCGTAGTAGTGCTCTATTAGTGGGACGCTAAACGTATTAAACACAGCCGACAATCACCACCAACCGCTGAGAAAATCCCAAAAGCTGCGGCAGTAAAGGAAAATAATAACAATAATGATGATGGCACTAAAAGAGCCCTAATAATAAAATAACTGTAACAGCGGCAGCGGCGGATTGTTGATGATGATTATGATGTTTGAATGCTTGCTCTCCGAACACTCGACGCACACTGACTGACTTCTCCACACACCAGTCTGTCACCAGTCAGTACGACAACGCTCCTTGCCTTTCAGATGACCAAGAAGATCTGGAATTTTTTTGTCTTTTTTCCAGCAGTCGCTGCTCCGGTGGTTAGAAAAACGACAGAGAGAAACTGGAGAAGACTCTGTGCTGCTGGCTGAATCAAAGAGTGGAGTAAAATGAGCCAAATTTTCCAGATCCAGCCCTTCTTATACATAAATATTTAGAGAATGATTATTTTGGTTAGAAAAACGAGAGAGAGAAACTGGAGAAGACTCTGTGCTGCTGGCTGAATCAAAGAGTGGAGTAAAATGAGCCAAATTTTCCAGATCCAGCCCTTCTTATACATAAATATTTAGAGAATGATTATTATTATCCTCTTTATTGTTAGCGTCTCAGTGCACGCACAACGACACAACCCAGCAGCCGAACACATTGATTGAGCACTACTCGAACCGTTCAGAAGAAGAAGGAATAATATTGCACAGTAATCCTATAGAATAGAAAGAACCACGAACCACCGAGTAGAGAAGTATGAGCATTTATATCTATAGCTCCATTTGGGATTGGGACTGTGGTACAACAAAACTGACATTGCTTTGCTTCACTATTTCATTCCATCACAAGAACACCCGTGCTGCAGCAAAGAAACAGTCCACGTTAATACATATATCATTTTGACGATGCATGACTACCTACTTACTAAGCTAAGCTATATTATGAACAGTTTAGGTTACATTACAGGTTTGGGCTTAAAAACAGAGATACTCGGAGCAGAGTTATTGGGTTGAGTGAGTGGATGGAGTGGAGAAGTGGAGTGGAGGGGGAGAGCAAGAAGAGCAAGTTTGGACTTATTGGAGCTCCAGAGAGTTGGTTGGATGAGGTTTATCTTCTTAAAACTCCAATTGATATCATAATATTATTACATATTACCATTATTATTATTATTATTATTACGTGCATATATAGGAAATTACTGTGGGATGGAAAATGCATGCAGTTATCATATCTGCATTAAGAAGGAGGACTAATGACATAACCAAGAAGTTGTGTTATGTGCTCCTCTCCTACAACTTATTGCAGTTAGTTGTAGCAGAGAATCGATAATGACACGGTGTGGACTAACTATTAAATCTTATCATCATCGTCCCACAATATTCTCCTTCCCTGGAATACTAATGCTCTGAGATCCTCTCTTCTTTCTTACACATCTTATAAGAAAGATGAGCTGAAATCTTTTCAACATGACTCGACTCTCTCTCTCTCTCTCTATTCACACGAGTTACAAAAAACACTTAATTTTTTTATGTATTCAGGATTGAAATGACAAAATGACAATGTTTCATAAATATTTCATAAAAGCTAATTTTTCGGGTTGTCATTCCACTTACGATAGGTACTTCACCTCATCTCATCTGTATCTCCTTTTTGAAGTGCGGAGATGATGAAAAGCGTGTAATATAATATATTATAAAAAAAAGTTTATCTCCCTTTACACTAACACTTCCAGTGCGAGATATATACCTACCTACCAGCAGCAATAAGCAAAGTCTGATAGCTGACATGTCATCGCATCGTCGTCATCATCCCCGCTCCCTACTTATCATCCGTCTAGCAACCACACACACCTCCTCTTCTCCTTGTCTACTTGACTGACAATAGACCAGCATCATGATCAGCATGATGATGATGATGATGGAAGTTTTCTATTGAATTGAGATCATGTGTGTTTTGTCTCAAAGATATATAATAATTAGTACCTATCGTGTCAAAGCACAATAAGCTCCCAGCTATATAATACGTAGCACCGAAGAGAAGGGTCACCCCACATCAAACTGTTCCACTCAACAACACTTTATTATAATAGCTAGAAAAGTGTTTCCTCCGGACAAATGTATATTATTATGCTATTGTTCTCGGCACGTGATTGATTTCCAAACTAGTACCCAACGAACCCTGGAACACAATTTATCAGGTCAGGTAATGTTGATCTGCAGTTTGCTGCGTTCGGTTGGATGATACACGCAAAGCGGAGAAATGATATGACTGTCAGCCAGTCAGTCAGAACCGTAACGTTAAAACTTTCGAGCCAAACTGCCCAAAAACAACAGAGTCCGCCTTTCCCAGACCACCATGCACCATACCAGTTTACCAGTTTAGTGATATTTAGTGGAAAGTAGAGAGACAAGCATGTGTGCTTGACATTTCCTTCGGCTCCTTCTCACAAACACATCACTTCCCCCCGAGAAACTTTTTTCAAAAAGAAACTTCAAAAGCGAACAAATTTAATGTGAATCGTCGGCAACCAAAATGCTCCTCGACAAAAATGTTTTTCACCTTGTTGAATCTCATCTTCTCACTCACAATCAGTCAGTGTCGAGCACGATGAGCAACTGGCAACTAACTAAACTTTTTTTCATGCAATTCAGATTCAGCAACAGTGCGAACGAGATATATTCAGTTTTTTCACAAATAAGAGCCGCGTTAACATGCTAAGCAAGCCATGCAGGTCGATTGTGTACATGTACATATCTCTACAACTACTTTTCTTTCATGATGTGATGATGATGTGCTCGACGTCGGATGAATAGACGGACGGGCATCGTGAACGAGCACATTGATATCTCTCTCTCTCTCTTTCTCACTCACTTTGTAACTATATGTCCCTATCTCCCCACATTTTCAGTAGTTCTGATGCTCATCATCATCGTCATCTAAAAACGCAGCAGCCAGGAGATATCCAACTCTTATGAACAAGGGGTTTCGTATGTCCTATCGCTATCGCTGCAATTTATATAATACACTTGTTGTGTTGCGGGGCAAGTAGTGTGACTTGATTTTTTTGCGAGTTCAACCACGGGCAGGCAGATAGTAAAAAGTTTCAAATGGTGAATGGCAATGCAAGTGAGTGATGTGAGCTGAGCAGAGAGCTGATATTGAAAGATCCACAACAACACACTCTTCTACATCTCATGATTCTCTACATACAACTCACAGTTGTATAATATATCAGATTTATGCTACAAAGTAGTTATCAGTTTACTACAAACTACAAATTTAATGCGTCATCTCTGTTGTCAATAATGTCTAAAACCTTTCATCTTACATTTCTTGTCAATACACTGCTACTCCTTCATTCAAGATGCTTATTTCTTCCCGGATTTGTAATTAAATTATATTTTCCATAAAGATACCCATTATCATCGATATTAGCTACTTATCCTTAGCTGGTGACACGATGAACCGTGTCGACTGGACTGACAACCATAGATGAACTGTATTCAATTCAATACGAATTTATTATTACCCATTCCCCCTTGTTCATTCTTACCTTTTGTTCACGTTTCTCTGACTCTGGCTACTTATGTTTCTCTCTTTTCATATCATGCAGATTACAATGGTGCTAGTTAACCTATAGAGATAGGGCGACAATGACGCAAAACAAATTGCAGCAGCCACGCTGTTATTGACGAAGCCCCATCGCAACATTCTTAACTTTTGCCACGATTCATTCCCCATTCCCCAGCCAGTCAGCCACACAGTCCAAACTTCAAACAAGAAAATGAGCTCATTCTACGTACTATGTACAACACACAACCATTTACACAGGCAGGAGGACATAGAGCCAGCATTTATTACAAAAGTTGTTGGACTTTTTACTTACAATTATAGTGGGGATGTCGATGGAGGAGAGTTGAGAGCGAGGAAAACAACACGGCAAAGCTACTTTTAATTTACGAAAACATCATTACATTACCATTGAATACTTGTTACATCGCTACAAATATTATGTCAGTTGGGATACACACACGACACCACAACTTCGACTTGCGAGCAAAGGAGCAGAGCAGACCTTTTAACAGTGAGCCATTAAAAGAGCCGAGCCCCACGACTGAACGGCTCAACTAGTCCGTATTTTATGGTAAGCTGCTGCTGGGAATGCATCATGCATCATTTGCAAAACTGCTAATCTCCTCGTTCTCGTTGCTTGCTTGCCTGCGTTGTCAGTTACCAAAAAATCTGAAATCTGAGCGGAGCAGTGCCATCAGCAGGAAAGTCAGCATCAGCTCAGCAGCACAACAACAAAGAGAAGCGAAAAAGTGAAGACATCATTTAGTCATGCTCAATATCACGCATCTTGCTCCCAGGCATCCAACAAACTGTCTTTCGCAGCATTATTTATACCAACGACTTACTTACTTAGCATTGGGGAATCGAATAGTGCTATATAGACTACATTTTATTATTAGGCTATGCAGATGATGATGATGACGATGATGATAATTAGCTATTCATTTATTCCTTCCTAACTGTCAATCCATATATTACGCGAGAAGCAATGGTCAGAGAGAGAGAGAGAGTGAGTCCTTTCAGGAGGCAGTTTGGAATATTTAGAACGACCTTTACGTAAAAAGCCTGAAATAAATATGTTCCTCATTTAGGAACTGCATGTCTCCTTCCTAGCGAATGGGAAAGACGATTTCTAGAATGCAAAAAGACCCAATAAATATGCAAGAATGTCTAGACGGGAGCAAAGTGCAAAGTGGCTGTGCCGATCCAAAAAATTGTCTGCAAATTTTACAACGACACAAGCATAATATGAACAATGCATAATGTGCATTCTCAAAGGGAAACAGCCAGTGCAGTTCCCAGAGAGCGATCTCTCTTTGCAACAATTAGGTTTTCCCCAAAAGAACCTCGGCGGCTCACCTCTGACACAGTTATATAGCCAGCCGTCATGAGATCATCGACTATAATTTCCAGTTTGCTCACTCTAGATGAAATGGAGGATATTCATTGCAATTGCAAAATAATATAAATATTGAGCAATCACGCCGGCCCTAAACTTGTAGATCAGCAGATCAGATCAGAAAGGTGAAAGTTTTTAGGATCAACAAATTCATAATTCAGGAGTAGCAAGCAAGTAGCAGTTTACCCCGCCCAGCAGCACAAAAAATGAAGATGATGATGAGGTAATATGCCTTTCACGTTCGTTCGCTTCACGCAACAGGTATTTACTTATTCGTCTCCCTCGGGCTCTCTCCCCCCATCCGCGTCCCTGTCCCATGAAAAATGAAGGCGAGCTAAGCATATTTATTTATTTATTTATATTACTGTATTTTTCCATGTTTTGTCCTTGTCGCGACGATCTCCCCTTGTTTGCCAAAAACAATTACGGCCACAATGTATCCTTTAACCTCTGCCTATGATGGCATTGTTTTTGCCCACTGCCAAGAGTCTCGAAGAGACGGAGAGATGTCATGCATAAAGATTTCTTGGTTGGATGGAGCAAACAGTGCGACAGCCGACAGCAGCCCCCTTCATTCCCAACAGCAAAAACATAGAAGCAGAAGCAGCAGCAGCTCATCCATCATTTAAAGAGGAGGAGGAGGGGGGAGGTGTGCTGGGAGATATTGGAAGATTATTGGACAAAAAAAGAAGTTTCATAACTTGCTCATATTATTCAAGTCACCCTGACATGAAAAAAAATAAAATAAATCGGCTGCTACTTCCTAAAACGATAGGAAACTGGCTCACTCGCTGTCCACGTGACGTCCCCTCTTCTGCCCAGCTCCATCTCACAACTCACTTTCTTCCAGAAAAGAACGAACGAAAGGATGATCATGGGTGAACGGAACTGGGAGACGCGTGGCTAGACCATCCGGAGAATTCCCCTTCCCCCGCGCCTTTTTATAGAGTGTAGAGATGCAGAGATTCGTTGATTAGCGGAATATGCAATAATATCTATCATCTATTCATCGGGATTCCTCTCAAAAGTAGCTCCGAATCCATCTGGTTTTTCTTCCACGGGGTTCCAGGTTTTGTGACACTTATCTTTATTACCTGAGTGAGACTTTACTTCTCCGTCGGCCGATGACGTCAATCCCTCCAACTTCCATTATAAATATAGAGAGGAGAGACTGACAATAACCCGACCAAAAACTTTTTCCACCAGAATGCGTCCACGCGACGACGGAGACTCCTCTCCTCTCCATTGAAGAATGAAAGAAAACAAATGAGACGGCTGTACAAGAAAATTCGCTTTGATAATATTATTGCAGAACTTGTTCTCCCCACACAGCACACAACGTAAACCAACAAATGTTATAGGCCTTCTTGCTACTACTTACTACTCCTCAAAATCCGGGGAGAAACTGTGGACAGCAAAACATTGGAAAAAATAAGAAGGCATTCGCATTTGCAAATGAAATAAAAACTATTTTTCTCGCCAATGCAAAGCGGAAGCCAGACAAGCCATTCCTTTGGCATTCACACCATGCATACCCTTCCTCCTGATGAGCACCCCCAAAAAAGTGAAAACATCCGAATCAAAGTTGGTTGTTGAATAGCATTTTTTGTTATGACAAATCAGGTAACAGCTTTCCACGTGTAATTCTTTTTCGTGTGAATCCAATGCCATTTCCTTCCAGTGTTATCAACCTATTCGCTAATTAAACACCTGCTGGACGAGTAGTAGTGCAAACTCAGAGATTGATTTTGAGAGTAGTGTATAGTGTATTATTGCATGTCATGGTGGATGAAGCAGAGTAAAGGAATATAGGCATGACATGGAGAGGGATACATATTCATCGGCACCATAAACTATTTATATTCAATGACATGTCAACGAGTGCAGACCACGCAACCCTGTTAACAACAAAAGGGAACAAAGTCTTTATGACCGAGCAAAATAGATCTCTCTCATCTGCTGCTGCTTCATATGAAATTTTAATCGGCAAAAGTCGCTGAACAGAGAGACATTCAAAAGCATGAAGGAAATGGGGCTCATAAAATATAACAGCTTTTAAATATTAATGAATCATTTATGGATTCCTCTGCTCCATCATCATCATCCATTTCATATATTCCATCATCATCATGTTCATGTAAGCCATGTACTTGAAGTTGTTACAATGACACTACAAAAATCATCATCATCAGCATGGCTAATTGGGTATTAAATTCACAAAATTGTGAACCCTGCTAATTTAAATAATTTGCTAATTTTGTTCGCCTAATACAATTGACACTGAAATCATAACTTATGCTGAAGGTTAGTTACAGCTCTGCCTGCATAATTCCTTTGTACCAGGATTAGAACAGAACTTGCAAACAGTCATCCCACTTAAATGGCTCTTTCTTTGCTAATTCTGAAAATACATACAGGACGACCAACAAAGGAATATAATAATATACCTTTTTTCTTGATTTTATTGTGCAAAGTAGTCATGCTGCTGAGATTTAGTATTTAGTCAACCAACTCTAAAGTCTATAAAAATACTCAGTATTGTACAAAAATGGAAACCGCAACGCAACCAACGGCAATGAGAGCACGTACACTTTTTACTTGCTCGTGTAAATTGTTAAAAATGTTTGTCTTTGTGCACATTTCTCTGTTACGTTACAATGTCATTTTTGTTCCTAGTTCAACAGTCCTCTCCATTTCCATATTATGTACCAATACCATCGACCTGCCGCGCTCGCTCTATTAAATCTTCAAATAAAATTAATTAACACTAATTACGGGTGGAAATGGAGTTGTTAGCGATCGCTACGGTCAAAGAAGAACGCAACCATTTCAGCCATCATGTCATCCATTGGAAAATAGGATTTTAATCAACTTTCGACCCTTAAATATACGATATGTACGACAAATACTAATACTTAGGATGAAATGAAACAACAAAACGCATGCTCCAATCTACGAAACGAGTACCTCAAGTGAAGGAGGAAGATTATTATTTAGCGTTCGTTCAGTAGTATGTACAACAAAAAAATCCAAACAAAAGTCCTTCATGATTTGTGACGGTGATGACTACCGTCTTTCCAGAAAGACACAATATCTCTATCTCACCAGTTCATATCTGTTGAGTGTTGAGTGAGACCACTAATCAGAAAATCAAAATGCTGAGAGCGTGGTAGGAAAAACTCATTATTCTTAAAAGTTTCACGTTGGAACGAACCAAATGAGTATAAAGTATATCTTTATTGCTCTCTTTCTCTGGAAAAGTTTATCATCTGCTGCCTCAGACTGGTAATGACAATAAGAAGTTAATTTTGTAGCTTATTCTTCATCATCATCACCATCATCGATGCAATGCAAGCCCTAAT
This sequence comes from Dicranocentrus wangi, assembly GCA_036850665.1. Taxonomy (NCBI): domain Eukaryota; kingdom Metazoa; phylum Arthropoda; class Collembola; order Entomobryomorpha; family Entomobryidae; genus Dicranocentrus; species Dicranocentrus wangi. The sequence goes on along the minus strand of JAANSN010002434.1, from coordinate 3,373 downwards.
ACGATACGCGCCTGTTTTCGTGGATGTATTGAAGTTAAACTTGGAATGATTGGAGTGGAGTCGAGGAGGAGAGTTAAATAAGTTTAAGTGCACTGAACTGATGAGCGTAGTAAATATAAATATTCATAATATTTTTGGTTTAGGATACTATATAGATAGAAATTATATATGTTATTACGTTTTGTGGACCGGGATAGACAACCAAACCACTCATCAGATCAGTTTCGAAAATACTTCCAAGACTCTTGGAACCACGGCGTAAAAAATGTAAAATATAATACGAGCCCGCATCTTGAAGCATTAAAAAGGAGGTCTGGTAACAGCAGCAGCAAAGCAATAAGACGCTATATAATAAGTTGTAGGCAGTCAACTCACATATGGGGGAAAAGAAAACCAAAAGTTGGAAAGAACGTCAACAAAATGTGTTAGGACCATTTCTGATAGCTATATAGCTATAGTATTGTGTGTTCATATAGCCGGGATGTAAATTTATTGCAGAGATTAGTGAAAATAGGTTTGAGAAGAAGAAGAAGAAGAAGATGATGATGAGCATAATAATTTGATGCATCTGGGTGGCTGTTGTGAGCACATGATCCCTGCATGACGAACCTCGTCAATAGCCAATCAAAATCCTGGACAAATAGACACACACTTGGGCTAATCAAAACGGTGAACAGTTGCCTTCCCAAAAAAAAACGCGATATGTAGAGCGTAATGAGTTCCATAATTCCTTTTTTCATTTTGATATGGATTCTCCAAGAAACTGTATATTCCTGTGGACTAATTACGTATACACAGCCAGCCTTCCTTTTAGACTATCAAAACATTACGGACTACCTACCGCATATCTCTCATTCCTAATAACAAAGTTAAACATTGAAAGGCACAGTTTTTCCCCTAATTTCCTTCAAAATGTGTATGTGTATATAACTGGGGATCATTAAAGTTGATATTGAGCGTGATCTTTTAACCTCTACAAAAGAGAGTCGTTAAACGAAAATTACAATTCAAATGCCGCCTTCTTCTCTAACTTCGAACTTCTTACTAAGGTATACATTTAGTTATAAGCATCTTCTGATTCATGCCAACAAACAGGCTGTAACTGTAAGTAATACCTAATAATGCTTTAATCAAATGTTGTTTTAAATGGGAGAAAGTGAGCATGTGACAGTTGAATGCAGGAGTCAATAGATAGGTTTGTTTTGTGCTTCGCTTCATTATTATTGGAAGGATTCATTTTTCGAAAAACAATTAGCAATATTTTAACTAACCCTTTCTCGTTGATATAAGTATTTGAAAGTGGGGCTCGCTGATTAGCTTGCTTTTTTTATTTACGTCATCATCACGGTGATGGCATCTGACTCAGATATCTGACTGAACTGAGCATACTACGTACGATATTATAGTTTTATTTTGCCCTCTGATGAACTGCCCTCACAGCAGTCACCAGTTCAGATGGCTTCAATGTGAACACCCAATGTCACTTATCGCAACATTCAATCTATCTCTCGCTAACTCGCTCATCCTATCATAATATCATATCGTATCATATCATCATATTTACGGCAATCTCAAAAGATTAGCCGTATTTGCAAAGGTGTTAAAGATATAAAATTCTTTGGAGCGGAACCGAAACCATATTTTTAGTTTGTTTCACTAAGCTTTTCCTTATTGGATCAGAGTGGAATAATCAAGAATGATGCCTAAAACTTTTTATTTTTTAGCGTATTAATTCCAGGGAGAGGATAGCGGAGGGTCTGTTTAGAAGAATTTTCCAGCAGCAACGCAGCGCAGCACAGCGGCAGAAAAAGAAGTAATAATTTATTTAGGTGTTTAAATTGTCATTTCCAGCCAGACAACCTTCTCAAATGACTCAAACCCCGCCAGCACGACATTTACCTATTTCTGCTACTACTACACACACGTTATTGATTCCATATTTAATCACTTATCCGTCTTAAGTCTTACATTAGCCAACCTCGCAACTCGTCAAGCTGATACATAATTTTGAAACGAAAGAAGATGATTAGCGTATTAAATTAAATTGTACATTATTTTATAGCTTATCCAATCCAATTTATACACGAACACTTGCAGAACTGCCACTACTACCGTCGTCCCGTCTCATTCATCCTTCTTCTCTCCATTTCTTGCACAAAAGGGTGCAAAGATCCTCTTCCAGCAGCAGATTTAACTGCCTCGAGCTTATTTTAGTATCACAATCAAATCCCCAATCCCCACCACCAACCGCACACCGCCCAATTCCCCATTGTATAAAAATTGTATTGGTGGAACTGGGATAAGGCCACTAACTGTTCAGATCTGGTTTCACTAGGCAATAATATATATTTCATCGCCCCATCCGTTTATCTTCTCCTCGGTTAAATGATGCTGATGCAATGCTGCTCTGAAGTGAAGCATTTTAGCTTTTCTAAATAAGTAAATCTGTTCAAATGGAAAAGATTCATGATGTGGTCATACTGAATGGCATAATTGTAAATGGCAATTAATTGATCGCTTAAAAAAATTGCTTCATGAAGACAACACAACACAACGTGTGCGTGCGGTGGTTGGTTGCTTGATTCGATTACATGATGCTATAGGTTTGGTAGGTGGCACAACTGGAAACATTAGCATACTTTAAGGAAAAGTCGTTTTAAAAAATGTGTGTGCATGATAAGATAGATTCGAGCTGGTTGGCTGGAAAAATAACCTTCTTCTTCATTCAGCGTTGTTTGTTCATCCTGCAAAGCATTATCCTGGATTCCAAAAGTGTGACTATATTTTCCGAGTTAGATAACTATCCAGCTAACCTCCCATCCCATCCCAAGCCCTGTTGTAAACCCGTAAAGCGCATTTTTGTTTATTGAATCGCTTAGGTATATAGTTTTTTAGGACGTAGAAAAATGATGATAATATCTCTGCTTTCTGGGATACATTAGTACTAGTACACAAGATCCACATAATCCATGCAACATGCAATGCTTGAATGCTTGTTGTTTCAAAACCTGACTTGAATGCAAATATTCATTCTTATAAAACATCGGCGTAGGCACAATTAATGAGCTTCTTCTCTGTATTAGTACATATTTTTGTGTATATTGTGCATGTTATTGTTATTATTCCTCCGATGATGATACGAGTATGAGTTGCAGTGAGCGAGTGAGTTGAGTTGTGACTTGTGACGCATTCAACCAAAGCAAACCTCTAACCATCCAGTGTCTTATTCATTCGTCTTCTTTGATCATACTTAAGCGTGTTGTTATTATAACTATCTATCTATCTATCTATTCTACTATCTAGCCAGAGCCACTATGGTTTTTTTATATTATGGAAATGGTAAAAAGTAAAACGACGACGACAACGACAAATG
>JAANSN010002433.1:0-24152 GCA_036850665.1 Dicranocentrus wangi | reverse complement strand
TTTCCACTTTTGCTTCCAGCACGTTCCGGCTAAACTGGGCTCTTGCTTCCTCCGCCGAAATGTCCCCTTCGAAAGTCATAATGACCACGATGGACATGGCGTGTCGTCCCTCCGTGTGATTTTCCACGAGGACCACATCCGCCGGACTCAACGCCCTTCCGAATCCTTTCAGAGTGTATCTCGCAGCGAGAATGACTCCGCGACGAATGAGTGTCGCGAGCAGGAGAGTCCAACCGAGGAGGAGGTGCACCAGGAGAAAAACTGATAGCCCGACAGTGACACAATAAATTTGTTTCCATTTTTGGGATTTTATGTTTAAGAGTGGTTTTGATTCATCCGACGCAGCAGTACCCATTTTAAAAATGATAAATAAATTTTAAAAAATGAGTCAGGGATATCACCACCACCGACTGAGGAGGAACGTGATGGAATACTAGCTGATGAGATTTTGAATTTGCATGCAAGGTAATAATAAATAATACTGCAGAATAGACGGAAGGTGAAGAACCTGTCGGATTAAAAACTATTGCGTTATTCCGCTGTAGATCATGTACCAATGTTCTCAACTCTGTCCTACCATAAAACACAAAAGCGCAATATAATGCAGAGGTGTAGAGGAACCACCAGCAATTAGTTGACCATTAATCATCTGCAGGAATGAGAGGAGAGGATGGTGGTGTAATTCTTCATTCATATCTCACAACCCAGTGCACTCGCCTTCAAACGATAAATATTTATTTTGGGTACTTTTAGATTTTTTCCCCATTATCAGCTTGTTGCAAGATATTTGTTGTAACCTGTACCATAATATACATGTAACATTACATTCAATTTGCTGCCAAAAGGATGCTAAAATGCAGACTCTCTCGCTCGTGGGATATAAATTTTAAATAATTTTCTTGTTCTGACTGAAATCTACAACCCGCCGCCACGTGCCGTTGTACTTGTACCTATGAATTTTCTAATGCCCTCCCATGAACCAGGACCGCTGATGTATGATCCCTTCCCGATGATAAGGCACCAGGGGCTTCCCCTCTATAATGTATAAGCGGTTACAAGTGTTGAACAGGGGAACATGAGCAAAGATGATCAGAGAGATCGGATCAGAGAGAAGGAGGAGGATCAGATACGGAGGACGAAAAATTACCGGACGGATTCACTCCAAAGAGTTCACATTTTTTGTCTAATAGTAATGAGGGGAGTCGGACGGAGCTAGGTTTTCCTTTCTTTTCTAGTTTTTATTACTATGCAGTATGCAGCTACACAGCTATAACTACAGCTACAAGTGGCAATAAGGTGATTTGTGTTTAAAGAGCGTGTCAAATCAAGACAGGCTCTTCCTCATTGTGGCTGCTGGCTGCTGTACCCCAGAAGCCATCGTAAAACATGGTTGTACATCAATTAATAGAGGATGCGAGGATAAAGGTACTGGTTCTTTGCCACTTTTATTGTGGTCCGCTGAGAATAATTTAAATCAGAGCTATTTTGTTCTAAAGGTATAAAAACTAGAATCGGGGTTTAGATGAGAGAGAGAGAGAGTGAGCTAGTACAGTACACCTGCACACCGAACAAAAAGGAGGAGATGCAGCTAGCGATTAGTCAAAATGAATCTACCTGGCTTTCCTATCTCTATCGCAGTTTTTTTCATGGTGTTCATTCACATGTTTGGAAAGCAGGCAACCTGAAAAAAGAAGATTTGGCCCAATTACTCCTTCTTAATATTAGCAAAGAGCATTCACTCTCTGTCAGTTCTGCCAAGCTAAGTAATTCGGCAGATCCGGATTTTTTTGGTAGATTTTTTGGGGGTGTGTGTGAAGGTTTTCCGTATTTCATAATGGTTAAAAAGAATAAATGAGCGAGTGCAACAATAATTCTAACTGTAAATCATGTTGGGTAGCTCCGTCTGCCACCCACTTCCTCCGACTGCATGATGATGATGATTTAGGTCATGTTAGCCATAGTTTTGTTTCGGATCTCAAACGCAACGTAGCACACGGGAGACATCATCCCATTCCCGATTTCAATTCGATTCTGTACCTATTTGAATAATATTTTCATTGCTGACAAGGAGGTGGAGGATGGAAGTAGACAACAAAACAAGTGATATTTCCTCATCCTACTTGTCACACGCACTTTGTGCTGCATTCCTCTTTTTGCTTGTGATTCGTGGACGAAAGTTCAGGAAGAGGACGGGATATGATCTGCTCCCAGGCCCGAGGCAGCACTTTATGGGGAAATTACTTAACCTGCTGGAAATTGCAGATAAACGAAGTAATCAATATTTTATAATTTGAAACCTCACTACCCCAGGCAGATAATAGTTTGGAAATATAAAGTAATCCGAAAAATAAAATATGTTATTAGAAACTGTCAAGACGGTGACGGATTGGTGCATGAAGAATGACGGACCTGCGATGAAGCTCCAGTTTGGACCCTTCTCTGCTGTTGTCCTCCTCTCGCCCTCCAACATCCAGCGGCTGTACAGCTCCAACGACACGGACCACCTGGCGAAACCCTACTTGGGCTACGGGGTTCTCAAGCCGGTGGACTGGGTGGACGGGATCATGCACGCCAGAGGGGAAAAGTGGAAAGCACGGAGGAAACTTATTAATCCCATTTTCAGTTACAATTCCCTCCTCGGCTACATTCCGGCGTGGAATGAGGGTGGGAGGAGACTGGTCACCACTTTGGAATCTCATTTCCACCAAAAATCGGATCTGCTCCCTTCTCCGATTCACTCCATTTTGGCTGACGCGGCGTTGGACTCGCTTTGCAGTTAGCTGAGATTTAAAAAAATGTAAAAATTAAACATATTTTTTAGAAGATTTGCTAACGGGGTGGAATTTTTTTTTTGCAGGAACCGTGTTCGGAATTGACAATGCCGGCTCGGATGAAATGACGATAGAATTTCGCAAAGGAACCAAGCGATTTTTGGAAATAGTGGCCACCCGCGTGCTCCAGCCGTGGCTCGGCTACGAGCCCCTATTCCGTCTCCACCCCATGTCAAAACAACTCCGCCACTATTACCACCACTCCAGAAAGTTTGTTCAGAAGCTGGCGAGTGAGGTTGTGGAGGAGCAGGAGGACCAACTAGGGGAAGAAGCCGCCTCAAAGCAGCAGTACTCGCTCCTCAAGGATTTGCTCGCTGCAGGGCTCCAGGACAGAGGGATTTACGAGGAAACCATGACGGTGCTCCTTACTGGATTTGAGACAACGGGAAACGTGCTCCACTCCCTCCTCTTCTTTCTGGCGCTGAATCCTGGGGTTCAGGAGCGGTGTCGGGGGGAGGTAGACCACGTTTTTGAAAATGATGAGTTTTGTAAGGATGGCGTCGTATCAGCGTGTGGTATCAAGCAGCTCCAGTATTTGGAACAATGCCTTCTGGAAACTCTGCGGATGATTCCAGCCTCTCCAGCATTTTGTAGGGAGCTGGAGGGTCCCCTCCAACTAGGTAAAACGTATCCAAGAAATCCGATTAATTTATTCGGTTTATTTTTTTTGCTCGCTGCAGGGCTCCAGGACAGAGGGATTTACGAGGAGACAATGACGGTGCTCCTCACTGGATTTGAGACAACGGGAAACGTGCTCCACTCCCTCCTCTTCTTTCTGGCGCTGAATCCTGGGGTTCAGGAGCGGTGTCGGGGGGAGGTGGATCGGGTTTTCGAAACTGAGGAGTTTTGTAGTAGGGATGGGCTCGTCGTTTCTGCAACTGGGATTAAACAGCTCCAGTATTTGGAACAATGCCTCCTGGAAACTCTGCGGATGATTCCAGCCTCTCCAGCATTTTGTAGGGAGCTCGAGGGCCCCCTCCAACTAGGTAATACTTATAATTCACAGGAATTGTTGGATTGATTTTTTATGTTTATTTTTTATTTCAAAACAAATTATTATTATTATTCACAGAGGACAAAGTAGAGGTGCCTGCAGGCACGACAGTAGGACTATGGGTCTTAGGCGTCCACATGAATCCAGAGCTCTATCCGGAACCGGAGAGATTCGATCCGGACAGGTTTTCCCCGGAGATGAGGACGGCGAGGCATCCATTCAGCTACATGCCCTTTTCCGCTGGACCCAGGAAGTGCATTGGCCACAAGTTTGGAATGATGGAGTTGCTCATCGATGCCGCCCACATTCTCCGACGTTTCACCATTTCAACGGCGACGGAGCGGTTTGAGGATGTGGTGTGGCTGTACAACACCACCCTCCAGCCAGAGACCCCCATCAAGTTTGTGTTTGAAAAAAGGGGGAATTTCTGCTGAGGTCACACGAAAAATTGAAAGTAGTTTAGGACGACAATTAAATTTTAAGTCGTTCTGGCTGAGGGAAATGACAGAAAAATTGAGATTGAAATGGGGAATACTTAAAAGTGAATCAGTGATCAGTGCATCGCAATAATATCGCATCATTCCACTTTTCCCTGCTTGACAATGATGGTCATCACCTTTCAGGAAATGATTATTCTTTTTATCCTTATTAGAGTAATCTCACTCAAAAAATAAAAAAGAATGCATGTGTTTAGTCAATACCAGCTGCAGCGCCAGCACACGACGCGTACCCACACGGACTTTTGATATTCTCTCAATATCCGTATTTGAATTATATTTGAGTGGAGGGCAGTTGTTGTGGAATCAGTCAGCTCAACAATTAAGTATAATATTTTATCCTAATTATAACTTTATGCATCAAAACATTCAGTAAGCGTAGAACGTTACTGCTCAGGTTTGTTATTAATATATTTAAACTGTTAGAGTTGGCGAAGGTGGGATAATATTACCATTTCTGGACAATTAATATACATACAATGAGCACATAGGAGGGATTGTGATCGTGCTCATTCTTTTCTACTGGTATAATAAAATGCTACTGTTTTTACTCTACTCATCATCATTGTAATCCAGCTAGCTTGCAAAGTAATTGATAATTTTACATGAACAGCCTATTTGCTAATTGTTTGGTAATGTAATACAACACTTCAACGGTGGATAAAGTACCTGGCGTCAAACTTATAATATCATTTATTATGTAGTATAAATTTCATTAAATAGTTGTGTATTTATATTGTTATGCGGTTATGCCCTACGCCCTTATGCCTATGTAATTATTGTTACATTATTGGAAGTGCGCTTGTGAATAGTAAATCATATGCTTTTGGCTTCCTGATGATCCTCAACTCGGTTTCATGTAATAAATCACTCTTTTTATCTTTGCATTCAATCAGGTTGCAGTTGCAATGTACGTACGCTGTATATGCTTCTGGCTTCCTGATGATCCTCAACTCGGTTTCATGTCATAAATCACTCTTTTTTATCTTTGCATTCAATCAGGTTGCAGTTGCAATGTACGTACGCTCGCGTGTCTTGCTTCCCATTCCTGCGAGCATAAGTGGTAGCAGGCAGCAGGCAGCAGGCGGGTTAGGTCCATGTCTGTACTTCTACATTGCAGAGGAAGGAAAGCAGTATTTTGGCAGGTGATTGCAATTAGCAGTAGTCCTCTCGTTTGCATCCTCTCTTTTATTATGCAATATATCGCAGCTCATTTTCCCATGCCGCAGCAGTGCAGTGCAGTGCAGCAACCTGGTCTCATATATCGTGCAATGATATGATGATGATATTGTGGAGTGTTTGGTTGAAGTAAAAACATCGTCGGGTTATTTCACTCTACCTCCACCACTCAACCCCACTATCACAGTGAGCATTATAAGCGTATTATAATCTGTGTGCAAAAAGTGTTACAGCATAATATCCGTCAGAAGAGAATGTCTAGTTCCGTGGTTGTGTTAGATGCAAAATTTATATGTAGCTATAACATAACCCAATGGAACAATGATGGATAGTGATTTGATTCGATGGATTCGATGATGAAGATTTCATCATATATTTATAAAAAAAGAAGGTATTGCATCTGCCAATCAATATTTTAATATCAATGATGATGCGGGTTAAAGAAGGCTGCTCATGGATTTCGAAAACAGAGAAACAATTGTGCTTGGTGAAATTACTGTTTGCGATACTGCGATACTGTATGTTGAGCAGAGACATAAAGAAATATTTTATTTTCCCAATTTGCTCAAAACATAAAATATTTTACATGATTTCAATCTATTCAATGAATGCAATGTAATGAAAATGCTACTAATCGCTATTCCACGACCACTACTACTACCACAATATTATTTCAGCACTGTGGCCATTGTCCGTCCATCCATTGTCCTGTCAGTCATCGTTTCCGTCGCATATCTGCAAAATAGGGGAATAAATAAATCACGCAGTTTACTGAAAAGCTCTAAAAGATTACGTGAAACTGATAGAAGCATAATATTCTTTTTTATTCAATTTTGAAAATATATTATTATTACGTTTTGTACGGATCTTAATAGGCAACCTTTCACAGCCCCGAACGAGGTACAGTTGTTCTCTTTACTCAACGGCAAAACTATTTTTTAAAAAAAGTTTTCAAATGAAGAAATGTTTTAACGAGAACAAGTAGATGTACCTATTATGCTATCATTTCATTCGAATCAATAAAAAAACTTTAATTCTTACCGCTCGACTTTGCACATGCCCGCACCGCCCTTTTCACCTGCCCATGCGCCGCCGGAGGAAATAAATCGATGACAAAAGTTTCAATATTTGAAGTAAACATTAAATCATCTCCAACCTAACGGATGGATAACGAGAATGACAATGAAAATTATTTTAAAAAAGAAAGAAATTAGTTCCACTTTGGCAAAAATAAAAGAATTTACTAATTTGGAAACTTACGAGACCCAAAAACTTCCACATGCAAGCTGTAAAACACTGTGAGTAAAATCCATGCGCCGCCGGAGGAAATAAATCGATGACAAAAGTTTCAATATTTGAAGTAAACATTAGATCGTCTCCAACCTAACGGATGGATAACGACAATGACAAGGAAGATTATTATTTAAAAATAAAATTAGTTTCATTTTGGCAAAAATAATAACTTACTAATTTGAAAACTTACGAGTCCCAAAAATTTCCACATGCAAGCTGTAAAACACTGTGGGGAAAAATGGAAGCACAGGAGAACTGATCATTTAAATGATGTTACCATGCATTTATTTCAGTTATTAAAAATTTTATTCTGGACTACTTTATTTATTTGTACTACCAAAGATTTTCCGGTGGGAGGGNATTTGTACTACCAAAGATTTTCCGGTGGGAGGGTCTGTTTCATATCCATCAGTATTTTCCCCCGTCACCTTTTCACAGTGTTGCGTCACTTGCGTCACCTTCTCCATCCGCATATCCCGGTCCAGGCATTTCGGAACTGTTTTGCTGAATTCATCATTGGACATGCCGGAACTGGCCATCCCTCGTATTCCAAGCAGCTCCAGAGTAATTGCACGGGCGCGAAGCATTTCCTCAGCATCCATTCCTTTGTCCTCCTTTGAGGAAGACGACTTGGCCTTCGTCACCGTGTTACACCCCTGCAGCGAGGAACAAACATTCATTAAATATATTAAATGAATGATAATTTTACGCATAATTTTAATGTTATACTACTAACCACGCATTGCCAAACATGCCAAATCAACGAGAGCTTTAATAATATGCATGCGATCCGTAGGAATCCAGGTCCTTGCAGAAACGTCCTTGAATTTTTCATGTTTCCGAAAATTTTAAAATAAATTTTTCAATCTGGCTATTATAAGGATTATTTCTACTTTGATAGTGAGTAGTCAAACAAAGACTAACCAGGGGAGGAATAGGTTCGCCTCACTAATAACCTTTCGCGCTTTCGCGAAATAAATAAAACCAAAAACCTTTGAATAGTCGTTTAAAGCTTAAAAAAGAGAATGTGTCTTGAAATTTTCCGTCATTCCGTCCGTGTCAGTCATCCTTCAGTCATTCAGACAAAAAGATTTTTCTACTTGATAATTGTTTTTATTCAGCAATGTTGTTAACATGTCACAAGGATTTAAAAGTGATGATGGCATAGTGGTTGAAAAAATCATTGAACTCGCTAAATGTAGTAGGAAGTGCTTGTATTATTCATAGGTGTCTAAAAAACGGTACCGCGTTCCACGAGATTCTGAATTTATCACGGCCAAAATAAGAGTTTTTTTAGTAAAGAGTAATCCAGCTGAAATAGTAGTAGTATTGTTGTAACTTTCATTCATATTGTGCATCATTCTTCCTGTTCTACATTCATTGAAGCACGCATAATATTATAGCTGCACGGCAGAAAAAGGTCAATCTGTGTGGCGATCCGATGCTGGTAATACCCCTCTCTTGTCGGTCGAGCCCAGTATTATATTGCATTGCAGCTCATTTCTTATCTTATTACGCATAAGCGTATTATGATCATTCGGTGCCCGTCGCTCGCTTGCTCCGTTAACAGGATAACTCAACAGCGCTTCGGAGTTTCAACTCGAAACTTCACACACTGCTTCGTTACCTCGATACCTCGGACAAGTTTAAGTTTGAGCATTCTGGCGCAACCGGAAGTGGGCCAAAGGTCAACATAAAATCTTTTTTACGCTATATCTCAGCAACTGACTTTGGTCATGAGTACATTGTAGCTCCACGGAGAACGTACATGACTTGACTTTCGCCGAAGATCAAAGTTCAACGCAGTAACTTTAGCATAACTCCGCAACAGATTGCATTTATTGCATGAATGTTACGCTGTATGCGTCTCTACTTCCTCCCAGACAATTTATTTCTCATTCCCATCTTACTCCCATATTCATTCATTCAGTAGTAGCCAAAATGCAATGCGAAGATGTGCAGTGCATTATTGTAAGAAGCTTTAAACCGGATGACAATATGAGCTGGTTTAATGTGCTGAAAAATCCTCCAAATGGCGGCGGAGTCGGATGAAAAAGTATCCTTACATGTCTGGTCAACGGCAGGATGGTGATTTTCTACTTACTCATACTCAGTATTAAGATGCTAATCCATATTATGCAGAATAATATTTCCAGGAAATATGCTTGCACGACCTTCCGAACTCAAGAGAGAGCACTCCATCAAATCAATCATCCATGAAACGAAGAAATACGAATGCTCATCAAGATGATAAGTAATATAAGTTATTTTCATTTACCAAGTTGTTGTCAGTTATCGTCGGGATGATTGGCGCATGCATGACGAATGCTCCTCACGTTGTTGTTTATCTTATACCAAGTAGATATTGACGGACCCATTGGCAAAAACATGAAAATCATTTCAAAAAACCAATTAGTAATTAGTTCAGTAAATTAATGGCAGCGGGATTAGTTGGATGAAAAAACTGACGATGAGAACGTGACATTCGGATATCAAATCAAGAGGGCGTACTCCATGAAATGAAGAAATATTATGAATGCTCAAAGATGATAATAACAAGTTATTGACGAGAAGATCAGTTATCATCGGGATGACTAAATTAGCTCATCTCAAGAAAGAGTGCTTCTCATTACTTATTATTATTTATCTTCTACCAAGTAGAACCGCTCGCATTTGCAAAAACATAAAAATCATAAAAGCAAAAATAATATGTAAGTAATGACTAAATTCTACATTTTCCCTTCCATTCGACCACTGATATAAAAAGCAACTTGCTTCAAAGTGGAATTAGTGAATCAGTGTCCATTGTACCATTCTTGACTCTGCTACAATGTCGTCGTCCTCCCATCATCCTTTTGTGACACTAATTCAACTTGCAGTTGTTGCAGCTGCAGCTCTGAGCAGCCACCGCTCCAACGGGGCTGCAGAGGCCATCAACTTGAGTGAGTCCAGGGGATATCTGAAGAGTCCTCGGCTGACTGAATGGGGGGACTGGGGCTCCTTTGAGCACTGCCCGGAACACACGTTCGTCCTTGGGATGAGCCTCAAGACGGAGCCGGATCAGGCGGAATCAGATGACACGGGACTAAATGGCATCGCCATCACCTGTGGAAATCTGGGTAAAAGTGGGAAAGTTAAAGTACCAAGTTTTTCCAAAATCCACAGTTTGACCGGGAAGTGGGGCAAGTGGGGAGCAACTTTCCAGTGTCCCTGTAGCTACGCGGTGGGATTCCAGCTCCGCTCTCAGGAGTGGCAAGGTGGCGGGAAAGAGGGGGACAAGGACGACGCTGCTGCGACCAACTTGAGGCTCTACTGCAACGCCTCCGACTACTTGGAGGGGGACGGTCTTCAACTGGGAAACTGGACTCAGGCCCAGTTTTGTCCTCCGGGATGGGTCCTGTGCGGGTTGAGGACACAAGTGGAAACACTATCTGAGCATAGTACGTGCAAGTCAAGTCAACTATAATAAGAATTTTAAATCCTTTACTTTTTCTTATTGTAAATTATGACTGGTAGTAAATTATTTTATTTTTTTGCCTTTTTGAAAGGGCACGATGCAACAGGTTTAAATAATCTGGACATGAGGTGCTGTGACCCCTCTCGTCCTTCCAATTGTGCCAGTGCTCAGGACAATGATGATGATGATGATATTCATCAGATGAGCTTGAAAAATGGGAAGTACGTGACAGTTGATGGTCCTGCTCAATAGCGAGGAATCCGTTTTGTAATAATTTATCCACTCATCATCCGTTTATACTAATAAGTCCGGCTTGCCCCATCAAAATGCATGTTGATAACGCTCAAAAAAATATATCCAAAACTAGCGTAATATTGAACTAATCTGTGTGTGATATGATGGGCACATGTCAATAGTATTGTTTCATCTTAATTATTTTACGAAACAAACCTGGTGATTTATTATAACCTGGATGTCGGATGTATATTATTATGTTCATTTCTCTATATTACATAATCATTAAAATTGAAGATTAAAAATAACATATGTAAGGAAACAAAACTACTCGTGATGAAACAATAAATCGGATGATAATAATGGTAATAAATGACAAAAAAATATACTTTTTGTGAGGTAAGGCAATTACTTTTGTCTGTTCAATGGCAATCAGTGTGCTTGCTATCTTCTCAAGTCATCTCATTCATGGTGATCCACCTAAAAAGTGTTAAAAAGGCACAGCCATATACCCAAACCCATGTTTTACACTAAATGCCTAGCCGGAAACTTTTATCTAGTACACCAACATGTTTTCCCTTCCAAAATCCTTCTAAGCAAAATTCCATCCCAGTTTAATTATTTTAGAAATTCAGACTTTTCAAAACTGACTGCTGAATAAATACTTAATTGCCTGCAGAATTACTGCACATTTATTGGTAGCATAAATGAAAGATAATATAAAGCTCGCCCTTGATTCCTGGCACTTTTTTAAGGCTCCAGTTTTTTAAGTCTGTCATTTCTATTCTTCTCCTTCCCCCTTTTACCAGCGTGAATGAACGGAGAGGCTGGGCACCCGGGATTCACGTCACCTGTGAGGTCCGATTATGGCAAAAGTTTTTTAAGCTCGAATTTAAGCCAAAAAGCCGGAAACAATAGGATTATTGAATGCTCATTCTTATCCACTTTTCATTCAACTGGTGTGGTGTAAAACCAGTTTGAGTCTGTGCTCACAACTCCAGCTTCAATAATACACTACGGTCATTAAGCCTATATTCCTGATAAAATCCAATTTTAGATTTGTGGGAATTTGTGATGCTTAAAATATCCTTCCTAGTCCTTTTTTGTTGAGGGTACCAACCAGGTACCATAAATGCATGCTTTTCCACAGCATTCAGCGTAACATGGTGGGCCAAGAGGACCATTCCTCAATAGTATGACAAGGGCACTACGGAATGCGGAAGGCTAAAGTTATTTATTATGGAAAAGGGAGAAAAGGGTTTCAAAAAATATTCAACACTCTATAACACAGTCAAAAAAGTGAATGCCAACAGCAAAGCCTAGTCTCATTCTGAAGTACAGCTTATTTTCCCAATAAATACGACGCATTTCAATTTCATTCCCCATCACATTCATTTTGCAGCTCTTTTCGACAAGACAAACATTTTAGCTCGTCCGTGAACTTGCTATAGAATATTTTTCAAGAAGTCAGCCGAATCACTTGCGCCAAACATGAGACCCGCTCTTCTTGTCATAATGTTGTGCCTACTAATTTCCTTGAGGTGAGATATATTTTTAAATCGAATTCAATCAATTACCTACGTACTTGTGGTTAGTTTCCACCGCAGAGCAGAGTGATCCGTAAACCAGAAACCAATTAATGTTTGTTGTTATTGTTGTTTTTATTGCAGTGGCCCATCCTCTGGATTTCCACTCAGCCTGGAAGAAATTTCTAGCCACATGATGAGCATGATGCAGACCCAACTAAAGTTTCAACAAGATATTGAAAAACTTCGATTGGACGTGGAAATTTTAAAAGCTCAAAGCGAGAAGGACGAAGGTTTAGAATTAGAAGACGTGTTCCATTCAGTATATTGAAGACTTGGTCCTGATTTCTCCCCCTAAAGGAAACTGCATTTTTTTGGTATTTGGCTGGGATGGGATCCGCTAGGGTGCTAGTTATTATAGCTGAATTATTATATAATATTTTAGTCATCATTAGTTAAAATATTGTCCGTTGAAGGGTTTGCAATCCATAGCAGTTTCTAAGGAATCAACACTTTGATAATTATTTAATTTATGTTTCGTTTAGAGAATTTAATAAATAAGAACTCCTTCCGTTTCGGTAAAAACTTCAGTTTAAACATACACACATTATCACATTTTATAGATCACGAAATATGTAGGCATGCAATCCATTAGGTGGTTTAGTTCTATTGGCTCTCATATTATTGTCATCTACCTTCCATGAGGAATGAAATCTTGTCAAGCTCCGGCGAGCAAATCCACGACCAATTTACACATTGGAAAAGCATGGGGCAGGGGCCTTATTTAGAGCATAAATTTTTGCCATATAAGACTCTTTTGTTTTTACATACCTAGTCTGGCTTTTTCATAGCATCAATTACAACAACTAGCATGTGAAACCTTGTTCTCTCTTGCTCCTTCAATTTGAGGAATTCAAGCTTCAACTCCGAAATTTTTAATTATAAATCCAACTCTGCTGGAATCCGTGATTGGCGCTCTCTCTACGATTTTTTAAAATGTAAAATAGGCATCCTTTCTTATTTTTCAGTGCAGGAAGAGCATTTCTAATGAACTCCTTAACAAAAATGGGTCACGGGGATTCCTGAATGATATTTCGAATATGGATGTTGCTGAATGCACACTTAAGTTTTATTATGACTGACATAAAATGACAAGGCCAACTGGTGCACTATCTACCTAAAAGAGTAGTCTTTATGGAGAAGGGGAAAGGGCGAAAGGGTAACCTTTTAATTGAATATCTTACCTTACTAACCTTACCTTCAGGTTTGATGCAGACGAGGAGCAAGGAAACCCGGAATGCAATGAAATGAAGCGTCTCATCATCCTTATCCTCCGCAGCAGCTGGAGAATATATATGTCATGAATTTGCAAATCCATATTTTGATTTTGACTGGAGCAACTAGGGCCACACGAGTACCATATTCGGTGTGCACATTAAATGTGGGATCAATCTAATGAAATATCAACTTGATAGTCAAACTGTTTTGAAAATTTAACCGCCAAGCTGTTTCCCCAAATAACGGCAGGACTAATAGTCGGATGATTTTTTGAGTCAAAAGGGAAAGTGGTGACGTTTGTGGGATTATTATACCTTGATCCATCTTTCATCTCCGTCATCTCTCAGCCTCAGTAATCTTTATTCGTATCACATATTATTTACCATATAGTGTATACGCGAATTGGCACTGGCTATTAAATAATTAATTGATGAGTATATTTATTAATATATAAGTATAGGTATGTATGTGCAGAGCAGAGGTCAGAGGTAGAATGAATTTAAGGGATTTATATACAAGTTGATTCAGTCAGTCGTGCTCCGCCGCCACCATAACTTGCCGCATTCTTGCCTTCAGCGCCGCCGGATAATCTGTAATGTCGATCTTATGAGTCGCAGAGTGGAAATATGTTTTCTTTTTCCCCTCGACTCTCCTATAAAAATAATATCGGACCAATTATTAGTAACCAGTAGTGAATTCCTTTCAGCATTAGCATTTCTTACTCCAGTCACAAAGACCCTCTTAATTAATTGGTTACATTTCTCCAGTGGCATTCCATCCGTAGAGCAAGCTCTTCCACGAGTCAAAACACCCGCACCTGTTCCTCACCCGGAGGATGAACGTCTCGAGCATGTACATCCGCTCGAGCTGGAGTGTCAGTCGGTGGACGTCCGCCTCCTCCAGCAGCCGTCCCACGTCGGCCACCGCCAAGCCGGTGAGGAGATTGAGGAGCACGATTGTGGCCACAAAGACGAGCAGGAGGAACATGATCTGGCCGAAAATGGCCGAGTAGGAGAGGGATGGACCACCGGAAGCCTCCTCCTCAGCGCCGTAAAAGGCGTCTTCAAACTCCAGCTCCCCCGTCATCATCATCACAACTTTGATGAGGGAAAAGAGGAGATATTTGTACTGTCCTTTCTGTTCCCAAACAACAAAGAAAACAGGATGAAATCCAATTAGAGGGATTCAAGGTTCAGGTATTTCAATGGGGCGACGATCCTATATTACCCCTGGCGTGAGAATGCGGAGACACATGGCAAACCCGATGAGGAGGGGAGAGTAACAGAGTAGCATTTTTAGGCAGTGCCAAAACACTTTTCTGAGTATTAGCGAGTATGCCCCGCATTTTGGAAAGTTATCCACTTCCCTCAATGCCAGTACCCAAGCCACGAAAATCCCTCCCTACAAAACAAACATCATCAGAGCAACTCATTAGCACTAAAATTTAAAAAAAAACAGCCAAAATCCTTGAATTAACTTCCATCTCCACATTCTCCACTCACAGCAGCCAAACTCGTCTGCCACGGGGGCAGATCCGACGCAGAGCTGAGCTGCCAGGCGGGCAAGGAATTGACCACTGCAACAACCAGAATTCCGAGCTGGGCCCAATTGACAAATTCCCTAAAATAGGAACACCAGGACTTCATCCTCAACTGAAAGCACTCTTTGAGCAGAACCAGGGTCGAGAGAACGTACAAAATCAACACGATCATTTCAACTGCGTCCTGATTGAACCTGCAGTCCTCTGATGAAATACAAAAAAATATTAAATCTAGCTGATTTTAATAAATATAATAAACAATATGGAACCTGTAGTCGACCCCTCCTGCTCACCTTCCCCCTGGAGGAATCCCAAGGAGTGTAATATTCTCAAGTGTCCCCTTCTCCCTTGCCCACCACCGCCCCCTTTCTCCCCATTCTCCGCCTGGTTGTGTGGCTCCGTGACCGTGCTAGTAGTTTTGCAATTAGGAGCATACATCTCGTATACCATTAGAGTATAGCTGAGTATCCAGGAAAACTGGAACCACAAACCGCAAAAAATGTAAAAAGAAAAAAATATATGTGCCGTATTATTATTTGAATACTTTAATAGGTTCAATTCTGTCAGCGCAAGGCTTGGCTTACTTACCTGAAGGAAAATGTGAATCCAGGTGAGTGGCCGGATCCGCTCCCACTTTCTATCCAGAAACATTTGAACGAGCGGGTGACGCAAAACCTGTTTCCGCATTTCCTCCGGGGCTTGGTTGATTTGGTGGAGGTATTGCGTCTCCTGGACCCTCTGCTCAATTGGATCCTTCAGTCCCGTAATTATTCTAAAAAATCATAAAAAAGTAGTAGTGCCTTGCATAAAAATTGAGTTTAGGGTGGATTTTCGTCATTTAAATTGTAATTGTATACCGAAAATCCACTTCAACCACGTCCCACTGTCCCATGACATACGTGAGGCCTTCATTCATTCTTGGCTGGAGGACGGTGGGGAGTCGAGTGTAAATCAATTTCATCAGGCGACCATTCTTCATCCTTTGTAAGAAAACATATGGCAAAAGTTAGTCATCATTTAAACCATTATTATGATTATTATTAAATTAAATGATGATTTACTGCTTTATTCCTACCACGACTCTTTGTGGGGATTAGCTGCCAGCAAATATTCCACTATTTTCTCCAGCTGCAAATGCACAGCAATTTCGATAGGAGACTTCCCGCTGTCATGCTGCTGCTGCTGCTGCTCCTCGAAGATATACTTCACCAGCAGGTCCTTGTCCATTTGCTGGCATTCGCAGACCAACTTGACGCAGGATAGGTTTCCTGAAGACAAATACAAACGAGAAGAGTTTTAAAGTTTCAGCAGGTCTAAAAAATAATTCAGGAATCCGCTTCTCATTTTTTTTATAATTCGGGCAGTTCATGTTTATGCAGAGACCTCCAAGAACGGCGTAGTGGAACACTGTGCGCTTGTTGGGATCTTGGGCGGACAAGTCTGCCTTGTTGGATGACAGCAGCACTTGGATCACCTCAATTAGGGCGGAAGCGGCCGCCATGAGAAGTGCGGTTCGTCCGCACGCCACCCGCTTGGCGTTCACCTCTTCCGGGGAATACTTCTCCAGGAGGATCCCCACGCACTCCAAATTTTCCTCCGAGTCGCCGTCCGACCTGGAACAGGCGATCATGAGGGGGGTATATCCTTTAGCGGCGTCAGGACTTTTGCAGTCAAAGCCCCTCCCAACGAACCATCTGAGCAGCTTCGGCGCCTTCATTTTTACGGCAATGTGAACCGCACTCTGGCCACCATTGGCGCCGTCGCCGTTGGAAGAGCCAAGAATGAGCTTGGCGCACTCGAGCGCCGAGTCGGAGCCGCTTTCCGCGAGGATGTGGAGGGGGGTGAAGTCCTCGGCGTCGGTGACACTTGGGTCCGCCCCGAATCCCAGTAGGAGGGATACCATCTCAGGCCTTTGAGACGCAGCAGCGTAATGCAGGGCTGTTTTTCCGAGATGATCTTTCAGATTTGCCAAGCGGGGTTTCCTCTGGGAGGAGGGGTCCTCCTTGTCCCTTTCCAGGAGGAGTCGGATCCCTTCCAAATTGTAGATGCTAGTTGGGAGTGTAGCACAGTGGAGCGCGGTCCTCCCACTCTCGTCCACCCACCTCGTACACGGATCGGAAAGTCTAAGGTTGCCGGCATTCTTATCTAGCAGCTCCTTTAGTTTGCCCAAGTCTCCCCGCCGAGCTGCCAAATGGAGGGGGAAAAGAGTTTTAGTGTATACGACATCCGAACTCGAACTCGGACTCGTCGTCGTTGTCGTCCAACCAGAAGAAATTTGTAAATAAAAGTATTCGGAAGACTGCTGATCAGCCGTCTCTACTTTGACTAGCGTCTGCCCCATTGCATTGCTTTTGTCTCAAGAGGAGGAGATCCTTTGGGGTCGGAACTAAATAAATTACAGAGCTCACATGCAGTCTGGATTTGGATGGATGGAGGAGGTCATTCCTTGTCCTGTTGTTGGCTGCACTGTAGTCAACGATGATCTGGTCCAAAATGGGAATGTCATACATAATAGTATCATGTATGTTGGCATTATTTATAATAGAAGAACCCAACTCGTGTATTATAATTAGCCGGGCACATTAATATACAGACAGTAGCAATTTTCTGATTTCAACATTGCAAGGAAGAAATATAAACGTTTTTCTCATAAGAAGATATAATATTACATTATGGACCTTGCATACATGATGGAAATATGAATGAATGATCACGTGGAACAATTATGGGCTAACGTTTTGCAAGTTGAGTCATCATCATCTCATCTCATACATATATATATATATGCTTCCATACTTTACTGGAATTTCATAAGTTGTACGACATGGATTACTAAATTTTTTGTTTCAGTGAAATGATGTCTAGTCTCGCAAGAGGAATTGAAACAAGAACTTCTGCTGACCCAAAAGAATGCACCGACTATTGGACTATGTATTCTTTCTTATCAGCAGTTTTGCTGATGGATGGCATATAATACGTATGCACTCACACTCTCCGCAAAACTCATTTAGCTCATTTTCATGTCGTTCTTCTATATTTCTGTCTCTCAAACATCTGTTGCACTCGCCACTGGCATATCAGTCTCCTTTTGATAATAATTGTCACTTACTTTTAATGTCTTCTCCTTCGACACTCACAAGTATTTTATTTCATATATTTTATGCTTGCGTCTGTCTGCGTCTGTCCATTCTCTCTTCCACTTATCCATATCCCCCATCCTCTCCTCTCCTTCTTATGCAGACCATGATGACCTCATTCATCCTTCTCTTAATATGCTATCTGTCCTTCCCCTATCTGCAAATTGCACAATATTAGCTCTGGAATAAAACAGTGTGTTTCTTAGCTGGGATGGCAAAATAGTCTCTCAAGAAAGCCAATGTTTCTTTCATCTTTGTTTTTTGCAGTTTTCTGCTGTTAATAGTCATGTAAGTATTTTTGAAGTCTTTTGTGTGTGCTAGCAAGTTGTTTCCGATTCCCATTCTCCCATTTTATTTCTCTGTATAATAATATGGAGTATAGTAGGCAGAAAATGCAATGTTGGGATTGGGATGATGTGCGTGCGTGCAGTGATTTGGATGGAGTATTGTTATTATTAAGTCATGGATGTATTTTGTACTTGCATTTTGTCTGTTATTTAGATATTATTATGATCCTTGATCCTTGACCCTTGTTATGTCCGGCTGGCTCCCATTGACATAATATGACGGCGGCGTAATATCTATCTTGTTGTGCAATGAGTGGGGGCGGGGGGGTGCTTTGTACTCCCAGTTTTGGATATTTGGATATTGGATGGATAAAAATATTATTATCGTTATCTGTTACTTGGAAATGGCCACTGACGATGAGTGAGAGAGAATCCACTCAACTCACACTTTTTTGTGATCGTGCCTGAGCTGTTATTCTTTTACAGTCACAATTTCTCATAGCTGGCTGGCTGTAAAAAAGTGTACATGCAGCTGTCTGAGGTACTACTACGGGACAAACCAGTTGTCTGTGCCTGCACCCCAATCCTAATATTTGTAAACAAGCTATACATTGGTTTTGCGGCACACAGCTTACGAAAATATACCTAATACAATTCCACATCAGCAAGCATTTCTCATTTTGTATGAAATAAAATGCATATTATATCCCATACGATCTACTAACAAACAATTTAATGTACAATTATCCGGATTATTATCCGACAACTACCTATATTATGTGATTGGATAAAGTGCAAAATGGGATGGAGGATTTTTCAGAATTTTGCTTCCATTTTCATATAGAAGAATATATTTTTCCAAATGGAAAACTGCTCATGAATGTTCATAATAATGCGAAAGACAAGTCCATCCATTGTGCCATTATTGTTTCTTTACAAATCAGAAATATATCATATTAAGTATTTTATTCGTTTTGCCTCAGACTAGTCGCACTTTGACACTGGAGCTCCTCAAATGCCCTCCCAATCCCGCAGCAAATCCTCTCCACATCCTGCTCGCAAAATAAGCTGTCGTTCACTGCAAACAGCATCTGCACGTGATCCTTATATCCCAACATTGTAACAACGGATCCTACAATAATGAAAAAAATACATCAGATAAAAAAATAATCTCACTTTGATTCCCTAAAGCTGCCTATTGAGTAGATTGATGATGATGATGAGTACCGGTAAATTGAGGAGGAGTTCCTAGTCCTCCCCGGATATCCAAGCATTCCCTCCCCCGAAACACGAATCGCTCTGAACTAATTGCAAAGTTTGTTATGGTGAGCGGTGTATGTAGGGTCTCTCGGGGGGAGGTTGCCCAATTGGCGAGTTTGGGAGGGAGAGTCCCGAGCACGTAGGTCAAGTACTGGATGAGCCCGTTGACGGGATTGTGCCTCAGATCAAGAAAGGTTTGATTGCAGGCTTCTAATTTGGTGGCTATTGGCACATTCTTCGAAATTGGGAGTTTGATCGTGCTCGTGAATCTAGAGAAAAATATGATAAAAATATTAGTAAAAAAATATTCGCTGCTAATTAAAAACATTTTTTTAAAGCCCCAATCAAAAATTAATTGCTCTCACGCGTGGTTCACAATTGCTTCCGGATGATCCGGCAATGGGACGCTAAACAGGGCATTCATCACGTTCCCTCCTCCTCCTCCCCTTCCCCCTCCTTCATCCACCACCACTTGAGACATGCTCTCTGCCACCAGGGTGGTTAAAAGGGCGGGGACACGAACGCCCAAGCTGGCTGCCAACTTCTTCACCTCCCCCAGGGGCAGTGGAGGCGACTGCTTAAAGTGAACTTTCTGAGAGGAAATGAAACCTCTTTTCCTCCGTTCCGCAAAAATGGATTGGAGGATGGGGCCGTTTTGTGAAATTTCCTGGAGGAGCTTGCAAATCCCACGGAGGATGTCCAACGGCATGGAACATAGCCTGGAAATACTCAAGTGGCGCCTCTCTTGCTTATGAAGGACTTTTGCGACAGGCATCCGCCTGGCGGGGTTGTCCCCGTACAATCGGATGAGAATATTGAGAATGGAGAGTCCGCCCATGAGGGAATGGTGAGCTCGGAAAATGAGCACAGTTCTCGAGGACCCATCGTCATCCGGAAAATTTCGAACGAGCCAAATCTCCCACGGACCTCTTTTTGGGGGGTAAGCTCTCCCACAAAACTCCCCACTCAAGGAATCGTAATTCTTGAAAACTTGCGGAGTGTTCGGGTCATCGTAAAATACTTGATGAACGTGATTCTCGACGCAGAAGGAAGGGTCTTTCCTCCAAAACGGGAAGCCTAGAAAGGTGCTCTGATATTGTGTCAACTCTGGAAATAGGAGCTCCTCCTCAGCATCAGCATTTTTTCTCGTCTTTGCGTGGAGCACCTCCTGGGTGAACGCCGTTGCCACTTCCTCCGCTCCAACGTCCCCCTCCAGGGTCATAATGACCGCAATGGACATGGCGTGTTGGGACTCGGAGTGATATTCTTCAACGAGGATCACGTCTGAAGGTGTCAATGCTCTCCCAAATCCTGGCAGAAAGAGCTTCGCAGCAAATATGACTCCACGGCGAGTGAGCCACGCAAGCAGCCAAATCCATCCGAGGAGGAGGTGTCCCAAGAGGAAAATCCCGGATCCCAAGATGTAATAATAATACGCTGACTGTAGGTTTGGGGGGATATTTTTTAATTGGGATTTTCTTCTTTCTTCTTCTGTGGCCGACGACATTTTTAATGATAAAAAGTTTTAGACTGACTGACTTTCTAAACTGAACCGATATAACCGATGAAATTGGAGTTGATTTGAAAAGGATTAATCCAATAATAAGGAATGACGCTAGCCGAAGACTGCTGGTGGCTTCTCTGCAGCTGTATCTGGATATATAGGTACTTATATGACAGTAAATTTCCAGAAATGTAATTCTGGAACAAGTGTGTGTGGCTGTGCCTTATTTTGTGCCTCTACATTAATTGTAGAACAGGTAATGTGAGCTGAGGTTTCCGCTCCCACCCTCCCATTCCATGTTTAAAAAACTAACAGGCTGTGAATATTTGGTAAATAATTGGAGGGGGAGAGTGAGTTGGATGATTGAGCTGTAGGAAAATAATTAGTGGGGATATGGATCGTGGGATACACTTCCAGCTAAATCTTCATTAAAAAGTAATAATATACAGATAGCTTTGAGGTTTTTCACCGGCTCGAAAAACATGGGAGGCATGTGAAAATGGAAATGAGCTGATTGATGAGGTTTTTACAAATATTTAAGAAAAGCAACACACAAACAAGTCAATTCCCTCTTAATTATAGCGCAATTACAAACCAACGCAAATTACTTTGACGTTAATGGCGAGGCGACCTGTACAAAATAAACAGGGAGCTTCTGACTGCTTCAGCGCATTTTGATGTGCTGCTGCTGAGTGAGAGGTTATGCGGCTCGGCTGGCTGTGTGAAGCAGGCTCATCAATGCAATGGTGGTGAGAAAAGTAAATAACCTCTACTCTGCACCTCACACATCCAGTTATTTTTCCCCATGGCATTTCCTAACAAGTGGCAAAACAAGTGGGCAGCTTAGGTATTATTATTGGAGATTTGCTAATGAATGACAGGTAAAATGTATGATTACGCATTTATGATTTTTGCAGCCCTCCTTCATAATCCCCTGTATTATGTGTTGCTTCCTTTGCAAATTTTGTACGAATGGCTGAAAAGTATAGCGAATGCGAAATCGCAATTGATATGCCTTTTTTATCCTTCTTTCATAAGGGAAGGACAGAGGGCCGTTAACAAATCTCAAATAAAATTCACTGGACTCTGGATCCATCCATCGTCAGTCGTCCTCGTGTTTCAATTCCTCCACTACTCCCACTTCATTACTATCCAAGCTTCTCTGGTTGTGAGCTACCAAAAAATAAAAATGAACGGAAGCAAAATAATAAGCCTTGCTCATTCCCCAAATTATTCCTACTTGTCATTTGCACTCTGTGCAACCTTTTTAGTCATTTTGCTGGTGATTCGAGCGAGAAGAAGAAGACGAGAGGGGAATAATAAGACTAGTTGGGAGCGGCTGATGCCCGGCCCACGGGATCACTTTTTAGGGAAATATCTTAACCTTCTGGAAATTGCGGATAAACGAAGTATTTCAAGACTTTTAATTCGGATAATCCGGGATTTATTTTGTTTGTTTTTAATGACGTTGCAAAAATTGTGTTCATTTGTCATTCCTTTTTCAATAGAGACTGTGAAGGTGGTGACGAACTGGTGTCTGGAGAAGAACGATGGACGACGACCCGCGATGAAACTGGAGTTTGGGCCCTTCAGTGCGGTCCTCCTCCTCTCGCCCTCCTACATCCAGAAGCTGTTCAGCTCAGCCGAGTCGGAGCATCTGGCGAAGCCGTTTGTGAGCTACGGGGTGCTCAAGCCGATCCCCTGGTTTGACGGGCTCATCCACTCCAAGGGAGACAAGTGGAGGGAGCGGAGGAAGCTGATTAATCCCATTTTCAACTATGGCTCCCTCCTCTCCTACATCCAGACTTGGAATGAAGGGGGACGGAGGCTGGTCTCCACACTAGAATCCCGTTTTCAGCAGAGCTCATCCCCTGCTCCGATTCAGTCTCTCCTTTTTGCCAACACTTTTAGCTCTCTTTGTCGTAAGGACTGGAAAAATCATCGACGTTTTTAAATTGGATGGACACAATTTTTAACAGTTTATACATTTTTTAGGAACTGTATTCGGAATCGGCATAGAGGAGAAATCGGGGGGATCCCTCGACGACGGCGAGGGTTGCTACACGGAGCGCTTTCTGGAAGGGACAAAAAGATTCCTGGAAATAGTGGCCACCCGCGTGCTCCAGCCGTGGCTCAGCTACGAGCCGCTGTTCCGCCTTCATCCTCTGTCCAGAGAACTGCGCCGCTTTTACCGCTTCTCCAGGAAATTTATTACAAGGCTGAGTAATGAGCTGGAGGATGAGAATCAAAATGGGAGTAGTTGCAAAGATCAAGCATCCTCTTCCTCCTCCTCCTCCTCGTTGTTAAAGGATTTTGTGGGTGCGGGCCTTCGAGATAAGCACATTTACGAGGAGGCAATGACAATGCTCATCACTGGACATGAAACAACGGGAAGCGTGCTTCACTCCCTCCTCTTCTTCATTGCGCTCAACCCTGGGGTACAGGAGCGGTGTCGGAAGGAGGTGGACGCCGTCTTTGAAAATGACGAGTTTTGTGCTGCGGACGGCGGGGTCATTTCTGCGCGAGGACTGAAGGAACTGCAGTATTTGGAGCAGTGCATCATGGAAACTCTGCGAATGGTGCCCCCTGCCCCAGTTTACGGGAGGGAGTTGGAGGGACCTCTCTCATTAGGTATAAATTTGAGGATACTGGCACAAAAAATCCAATATTTTGTTTTTAAATCTGATGTTTTTTTCAGACGAGGAATTGGAGCTTCCCGCAGGAACGACAGTGGGCGTCTGGGTGCTGGGCATCCACATGAATCCTCAGCTTTACCCTCAACCCGAGAGATTCGATCCGGACAGGTTTTCCCCGGAGATGAGGGCGGCGAGGCATCCATTCAGCTACATGCCCTTTTCCGCTGGACCGAGGAAATGCATTGGCCACAAGTTTGGAACGATGGAGTTGCTGGTCGATGCCGCCCACATTCTCCGACATTTCACCATTTCAACGACGACGGAGCGGTTTGAGGATGTGGTGTGGCTATACAACACCACCCTCCGACCAGAGACCCCCATGGAGTTTGTCTTTCAAAAAAGGAACATTCCTCTGTGAATCATGTCGTCATTGACATTACACGATCGGTTACTTGAGGAGCTAATAAAAACTAATTTAACGCTTTACTATTATCACCAA
>JAANSN010002432.1:0-24159 GCA_036850665.1 Dicranocentrus wangi | reverse complement strand
TACAAATGTTCATTAACATTAGACTGTTTTCAAAAGGTGAAACTGATTACCTGTTTTTGATGAGGGTTAGAGAGAAGACCGCTTGAAAACAAAGGAACTTCAATGACGTAACGGACTTTGCCTTTTATATATATAGATTGCAGCGTACAATATAAGTACACACCATGCTAGTTAATAAATCATCCCATGCGGATACCACATTCTACTTTAAATATTACACGCGCAGGTGAAGGCTAGCAATTCTCAAATTAAATTATGTAAACTAAATAAAAATCCATGTAATAATAGGACTTCACTTGATTCCACTTCAGACTAGGTTCACGTAAACACATGATATATGAACCGTCGTGCGTACATATGCTTGGTAGTTCCTATAATGTCGTAATTATCATTTTAACAATTTTAGGAATAATGTTGGTTTCGACAAGAGTCGTGAACGCCTCGAAAGTCACAGACTGATTGATTGTCATGTGATGAACATAACTGATTGTGTGTCATTTTAATTATTTACACTGCAGAATTCAGCAATTAATAAAAATGAAGAAATCTGGACGGAATAAAATCGTGAAGCCTTATTTGCAGGACCAATCTGATGCTAGAAGGAAGAAAGGTAGGCTTCATAAACCTTCACCAGAACCAGAACCAGACCTTTTTTTGCCCTCACCGGCCCTCATAAACCTGCACGAGGCAACTCTGAGAAGTCTGACGCTACCACCTGAAAGTAATTTTTTTAAACTCATAAAATTCACAACACAACATCTACAAATTCTAATTTTAATTCTAATATTTTTTTAAAACAGGGAAGCAAGCGGATGGGACCTTGGAACACACACTTGCTCCAATAAATTATCAAGTTGGAACCCTTATTAAGGATGACGGGTTTTGCTCCGTCTGTGCCATTAATGGTCTAGGGCAGCATAAAGAACGAGATGAGGAAATGAATGAGGAGAAGGAGGAGACGGACAGTATGGAAACCGAACAATCCCAAGGGTTGACGGACTGCTTACCAGTACCAGTACCAGTACTATTTGAGTTGGAAAAAAACATTGCGAAGCTGACGGCACTAGAAAAGAAAAGGAACCAAACCTTGAAGTTGCTGTTCAAGAAATTCACTTCATTACACACAAAACGCTGATTTAAAAAATCGTTGAAGGACGGGTGACGGGGATGGACCAAAAGCGGACTTGAATAATATATAGCGTTAACGTTAATACTCTCGTAATAATATGCTAACGCTAAATAGTTACTAATGATTTATCAAAAAATAATATCAAATATGAACACATATTTACATTGGTTAGGCTTCGTCTAATAATTATGAATTATATTGCAGAAACTTTGGCGTAGGTATGGTTTGTTATATAAATTAATGTTGTTGCTGTAACAAACTAGATGTACTCTTTCCTACGCTATTAAATTCCTGTGTAAATCATCATTCAATAAACAGGGATTTAGTATTATTTAGGTAATACCCAAACTCCACTACTATTAAACTCTTCTGGATTGACTTTAATTTTTATCGTTGGTTGAGGCAATTAGCTGTCAAAGGATTATCTGACTGAACCTTATAATAGACTGTGCAAGTTATAAAAACGGCTTGACGACAAGAGGACTAGCAGCACGGACGGACTCTCGTCCTTTTTATACCTCGCCTTTGATCGGCCAACGTGCAAATTCTAGCAAAATAGATATTATACTACACTTTCTCGCAATCAAACAATAGCTCGTCATTTTTATTGCTTTTTTTTGTCTTGCGCCACTTATATGTCACCTGCTGACCTACTTACTTAACCTCTACAGGCTTCTCAAGTTTATGAAATTAAGTTCGTTAATTTGAATATACCAAAACTTTTTCTTGGCTAAAAATTGGTAATATCAAAGACTTTCAAACATAATTCTGCTATCCATGAAGTTTGGAGGCGACTTCTCAAACACTAATTCAAATTTTGCTGAAATCTACATTCTCGCCCTAAAGGTATAGTAACGTATAGTAAAAATAATTTACATCATAGTTAATAGCCATATAGTCATACGATTCATCAATCATAATTAAATGCATTTACCATGTGACATTCAACATTTAAACCGAAAAATTATATGTGCATAGGATATATTATGTGTGATGTCTGATGTATATTATTACTACATGTTATGTAATATATATACATCAGACATTAACTATTGTGATGTTGTCATATGTGAATGGATTCCCAACCCTTTGTACTTAAATGCGCATTACTTATTTTAATTTAAGGAAATATACTGACAAGTAGTTTACTGACTATATAAGTTCATTCACACCGAATACAAGAATACTTAGTTCGATAAAAGAGGGCTACTACTCTGCTATCTCCTTACTCACCTTCACCTGCTTGCTCCCTTTCTAACGGAACGCAAAGCTAACTGGCACACAACGACAACAACACAATCACATTTATTACTCCTCAACAATATTTGCTCAACCCTCAAAAGTCAGTACCCTCAAAACATAGCCATCACGAAGGAAAGGTCTCATTATTCATGGAAATCATCTCATTCCAGTCCATCCATGAAGATCACAGAGTTTGTTACACTCTAATTGTGAGTCTCTAAATCGTTGTTCTGGCTGGAGTCGAGTGAGAGTGGAGTAGTGGAGAGAAGGAAACCCATCATCTAAAATGAATGGCTTTCCCGCAACGAGCATAATATTATATCCTTGATAATAAGTATATGTATTTAAGAATATTCCGAGTCCCACAGCAATTGCCATCAAGTCTTTTTTTTACAAAATAGGATTACAGTTCCAGTCCCAGTACTATTGGCTGGCATCCTTTTTGTTGCTTTCTGCAAACAACATTTTCGCGAAAACACACCCAAATCAAGAGCCAAATGCCATTAGACCGTAAGTTGTTTTTGGCTGGACAAAATGTTCAATGAGTTTCAATGAGCCGTTCGTTCGTTCGTTCCTGTTATTACTGTTATACCATTATTCCAACAGCAAAAAATATATATCAATGTGTTTGCTTTCATATTTTACAGCAGCAAACATTGTCCAAAAAAACACTCATTTTTTGTGGCAAGAACACCCAAGCATCATGCATGCTGGCCGTGATTGTGTTGATGATTTGGAGTTCTCGTGACTTTGGGCAGCAAACTGATGTTGGCGAAATAGCCATTTACTTTATTTCATTCCCTAAACTCATACTATCCAACTGAGTAAAACTACCATTATTCATATATGCAGACCAATTAAATGTGTGTGCTTACTGCGACTGTACACTGTACTGGTATGTGCCGGCCTGTGCCCAGCCAGAATTTCGCGAGCAACATCCTGATGATGATGCTCGTTCTCCTGAGTTAGTTGGTGAAAATGTTTTAGGACAAAAAAAGCCAAAGCGAAGAAGGCATGAAGTAGGCAGGTTGCTGTTGTGTAGTTTGTTTGTAGTTGTAGTAGCGCACTCATCTATCTCATCTTTCGCCATGAATACAAATATACATGGTTTGTCCCATTATTATCAACAAACTCTGCATAATATATGCATGCATGCATATTAGAACTCCACTCATGTCAGCATCATCAGACTTTTTCTAAAAATCCATACAGAGTCCCAGCTTAACTGTTTTATTCAAACGGTCGGTCGTCGGTGATGGCGAGAACTAGGCTAGAGACGTTGGACGTGAATTTAGGGATTATCATACTAACTTGAATTTCACAAACTCCTCATTGTTTTCCTGCATATTATTTTTTTTACCAAAACAATTCTACGTCCACGTCCTCATATATCTAAGCATTTTTACTCCAAAACAAACTTACTCTAGACAAAATTCATTTCATTTTCATTGTGCTTTCTCAACTCTCAGCTGGTAAAACTTGATGGAGTTTTGCCGAGAGTACGCCGACGAACAAAGCTAACAACAACAGCATCAACCAATAATACTACCTATTCAATACCATCTCAGCATCCTTGGTTGTTGGTATTTCGTGGAGAAACATACCGGTACTGTTGCATGGTCTCTCTGCCTGCATGCACTATAGCCAGCCAACTAAACGGGACTGAGATTTCGAGGATAACGCAGAAGTTGCCATCAGACTAGTGCTGGTGCTCGTACGCATCTTCGATCGAATACACAGAGAATCTCAGTCAGCCCAGCCAGCAGCAAGCAGCAAAAGACCACCACCATCCATCCACCAATTCCACCACCTACAAGTATGAGTAGTAAGTAAGTAGTAGTGCTGGTAGTAGCTTTGTGAGGAGAAAAATGTCCAATGTGAGCATGTTCATATAGACTGTGACTCCGTTCTCTCTGTTAGCATTTTTGTTCATGTAAAAAAATGGTTCAGCAGATGAGGAAAGATATATAGGATATAGGTAGGTAACAACGCAAAACGGCTGGAAGAAGAAGAAGATTATATATTTTTTTTCAGTCTCTCTTCTGTCCTTGCCTTGCTGCTCTAGTAGTCTTCCCAGTCGTCCTTCTTCCTTCTTCTTCTCCTCATACCTATAAAGACTTAAAGTGGAGAGAGAGTGTGTGTTGGTTCAGCATTCATTGCCCAACAGCAACGTACGAGAACAAGTAGTAAGTTTGTAAGTAGCTCTTTCTTGCTGCAAAAGACACAGAGGATCAACAGTACAGAGAGAACAGTTTTCAGAGCAACCAGCCAGAGTCAGAGTTAGTTGTGTGGTAGTTGGTAGTGCTGCTTTGCTGCTTCTCCTCTCTTCCTTCACCACGTCCAAGTCCAACCCAAAAAAAACTGAAAGGCTCACCAAGAAGGATAATAAGGGATTCAGTTCATTCCAGTTCCACACCGACAACTTGCAACAGGAGTACATTTTTCGCAGTCGTGTTGCAAAAAAAAGTAAGAATAATAGTAAAAATAAGGTGGTACACCTACAGAACAGCCTAAAAGTTGAACCCGACCGACCGACCGGATAAAAAACTGTCTGTTTTTTGGCTCTCGGCCCTCTGCTCTCCGGGTTACTCTTACATAAATCGCGAGAGAAAGAGAGAGAGAGAGAGAAAGAAAGACTGTGTGACAGAGAACGAGAGTTTTGAATAATTTGGTTGTGTGAAAGGCTACATTTTTTTGGTACTACTACATTTCTCCACAGAAGGATTCAATTTTCCGTGGTATGCCTATAGCAGTTGTGTCCCTTGCCGTGAGGAAATCTTTCCGGAACGAGCTGGAAAGAGGAATTGCCGCAAAAGCAGGTTACGTGCCTACATCAAATGGGATAAGGTCTCGAAGTGGTGGCCGCGGTGACACTGATAAAGTCCGCAGTTACTGCTCATCCCAGGCATTCCCCTGCACTGGCGCTGCTACCATTAAGGCAGGCTCAAGTCATAATGGTGGTAGTGGTCGTGGCGCTTTTGGCTCCAGCTCCAACTCCAGCAGCAGCAGTATCACCTTAGCCGCAAGGCAGCAGTGTCACCCAGTGTCTGCGGCGAATGCTACAGTTACCGTGTTCAAAGGGGGACGAGCCAGCAGCGGTCAAGTTACCAGATCTTTCTGAATCAAAATATCCAAAATATCCGAGTGGGCGGCAGCCGCAGTCAGGATCATTACAAATCCTGGAAATTTTCTAAATCTGACACACAAAAAAAATCTTTATATCCCATGTAAAAAAAAATCTTTCCTATTTTAAATACCAATTTTAAAATTTCAACTTGAAGACGTCATCATACGTCATATTAAACATCATTACAATCGTAAGTAAACTATATTTTTTTGAAATTCCAAACTAAATATTTACACTGAGCTCGCAAGTTTTTCTTAATCATAATATATCATTTCCACCAATGCTGCTATATGGCCTTTGTATCATCTTTGTATAAAATTTCATGCCAAATACTTAGCTCTAGATAAGGACATATATTATATTCATTCATCATAATAGTATCACAAGACGTGTGGGCTTTGCTTGTCTTTGTCTCTATTTACACTTCACACAAATTATCGTCAGACTGGACTCATTGTCATCTCGGTGACTACAACTGGACTTCGTCATCGTCATCATCATCATCATCATCACGCATATATACATACATACAACTGCATAATTGTATACTGCAAGTTTTTTTTATCTATTTTACTAGCTTGTGTTAATGAAGCCAGTGCCTCCGTCATCATCACCACGATGCGGAACCATGTGCGATAGTAGCCGCCTTTGTTTGCACATTAGTACGCACGAACGTAATTGCTGATATATATTGCTTGCTTATCACAAAATTTAGAACAAATGAATTACACCCTCACTTACAATTAGTTCAACTGCGCGTTGTGCTACCAGAACTGATGAGCAATTGATTGGTATCTATCTCCTCGTCCACAATTCAGCTTTTGCAGAGCAATTTCGTGTGAAAATACCTAAAAGCTATTACCCCAACCCAACTCATTTCACATAATAATAACTCATAAATAGCACCACATCCTGCCTGCCTGCTGCCGGTTGTAAACAGAGCTGCTATAATACTATAGCATACGGTCGGTCTTCCGGAATGAATCATAATTGGCGAAAAATATTCGTGGGTTTTAATCAATGATCACATGTCGGAAGCACAACTTCATTTTCGAGACAATGAACCACAAGACGGAGCTTAAAAAACGTAGTATTTTGATATTGTTGCTGATACTTTCCCATTTCTGCGGTTTACGAGCTAATATTATTATTATTATTATTACATAGCGTAGCATAACGGTCCATTGTTTATTTATTTTTTTTGGAAAATGCAGTTTACTGCACGCGTCCCTATGATATGTACGCTCGCTGAAACATACATGCAACGTCGTGAGTGCAACGTGAATTGAGATATAAAAATGTGTACTTTTACTTGTGTAACCTCCGCCAGTCGTTCCTTTGTGAGAAAGAACTTGTTTTCATGCTTTAGTTATTTTGGTAATACATATTGAGTAAGTAGCAAAGTTTCCTTTCCTGATATCTCCTCCTTTCCTAAGTATATCACCTTAAAATGTTTGGGTTCAAGCTAATAGACATGATACAAGACAATAATATGTGTTTATCAGAATGAGGGCTAATAAGGACTTGACAAGATATATTGACATCTCTCCTCTGGCTGGAATATCCTTTTATCTTCAAAATTATGTTGGACTTGTTGGAAAGTTGGAAAACCCTCTCTGGTAAAACCCCATTCCTTTTAGGGCACTCCGTTTTATCGCTCATGTAAATTTTATGAACAAGCATAATGATCGTGCTATACTGGCATGTTTTATGTAGTATGGCGTTACTAGTAGTAGTATAGTGGTATTACGGATGGTATAAATAAAACTCTTTCTTTCTTTTTTTCTTGTTCCTTGTATACAACATCAACACCGGAGTAGACTAGCTTTAGATTATCAATGAAATATGGACTAGATTATGCACAAAGTGCTTACACATTACGTTACTGAGCTCCCTTTTCTCCAGTTTGGTTGGGTGCAAGCAAGCTGTATAGGTACCTATATATTTTCTATACGTGCATTTCATTTCTCATAATGTCATACATCTTTCCTCACACTCTTTCAAAAGGTGCACCCACCAACCAACTAGCAACTGCTGAAAAACGAATGACATGGAACATGGTGAGATACGAATGGATAACCTTAGGTTAAATCAAGAAAATTGGTTCAGTGACCAGCAATCTCTTCTTGTTTTCCATAATTTGCATCAAGACTGGTGATAGGAAGCTCGCTCGTTCGAGATTCAGATCTCAAATCACACGATCCCAATTCCCAATCAGCAACTCAACTTTTACTTTCTAAAAATTGGCATTCCAGACTGGAAGAGCCCACTTAACTAGCATTATATTATTCCCGTCTCAGCAGCAACCCTGTATTCCATGAACAGATAAATCGCCTGTCATTTTCTGAATTCCCGAAATCCCCATCGTCGTTTGTGATCCGGGATAATATGTACATGTCGTTTGCTTTCTCCTCCCTATCCTGGTTTTTGCGGTTTTCTTCTCTCTCTCTCCTGATATTCTCTGAGTTCCCCAAAATAGCTCTTCTCCACTCCAGTCGATAATGTGATGCTAGTCCCATACCGGCAGCACTATAGCGAGAGGGATACACATATCCCGTAAACCGCGTTTGATCCACTTTGGCATTTCTTCTTGCTACTATAAAATGGAACAATAGAAATCAAACTCCAAGCGTCACCCGGTTTCTCTAATTTTGCCCGCAGCCAGACCATTCCGCATAAAACCTGTCGCAGGTAGGGAGCCGGAGCTTGTGTCGGTTTAGGATTCGAAACGGAACCCAGGGCTACACTACTACAGTGTTTACTCCGTCGAGATATTCATTTTATATGCAAATTCCATCCATTCCTGTTGTGCTCACTTTTGTTTGGTAACTTCATTTTGATAGGAGACTCCTGCATCCAGCCAGCCAGCCTGCCTGCCTGATACCTATAGATTGTGCTGCAGCAGTCTTACATTTTTATTTAGACTGTTACACATTTCCACTTTAAGACACCGACCGACCGCTCTCTCCACGTCGTATGCAATTTCTTATCTGATCGCAGGCAGGCAGGCAGGCAGGGCTACAAAAAATGAAACTTTTTTTCTCTCTCTTTCTCTTGCACACAACGAAAATTCGGCATATGTGCGACTCTCTCACGGTTTTCCTGTTTACTCTCACTCAAGCCTGGCATAGGTGCGGTTTTTGTGGTGCAAGTGTTATGTCCTCCTAAAAAAAACTTTTTCATTTGGATATATTACGGCCCGAGTAGATCGTTTTAGAGGAAAGTATCGGGAAAAGTGAAAGTAGTGATACGAGCAGCTTGTGAATTTTTGAATAGTACTCCAGAATTTTAAATGGATATGGGGACTAGGGATAGCAGGTAAAATGAAAATTGTAGATTCTGAGTGGTACCTCGGGCACCAAAAAAATCCATCATGTACATGGCAAATGGCAATGGCAACCAAATATTATACATCTCAATCCCATGTCTCGCAGCAGTTTTCAAAGGAATCATGTTATCTCGAGGCGAGTCTTCACGTTTCATTTTTCCGCCTACACGTAAGCCGTAAACCTCGTGGAATGTCTAAACTGCCTTCAATATCCCAACAAACAATTCATTTGAGAACAGTCGGTGAATCCGAAATAACTAGTATAATAATTTATGTAATGCAATGTTCAAGCATTATAGGAGGGTCCATTCAAAATGAATGATCTCCAGCTCTCATATTTTTGTAACAAATCTCAAAGAAAAAATATTGCCTTCTTTTATTTCCCTCTGGAACATTTACCCTTTTACCCGTTCCTTTTGTATATTTTTATTATTAGTTTCAGGGAAGCGATAGTTTCGGAGAGTTTCTTGGCGTGTCTTTGGATGCTTTCGCTGGGATATTGTGAGCGAAAACTACACAGCAATTTGAACTGAAATGAAACGTTTCAAAGTGAACTTTTGCAGCAATGCTTGCTTTCTAGATTCGGGCGAGTGAAACGAGCCGTTATGAGTTTCCGCGTGAAGAAACCCACCAACACGACCAACCCCCTATTACATTTAAATAAAATGGAAACCAGAATTGTCTTTGAAAGCAATAATGTCCCGTTTTAGTTGTTAATTCTGGATTCTGGATGAGGGGGTCCACTCTTGATAAAATCACCATTCAAACATTTTCCCCAACTTGTGTCTACAGTCCGAGTCGAAAGGATAAAGGACATTAACTCACTCGGAATTAATAAAGTTTTGTGATTGACATGGCATATTTTCATCATCTCTTCATCCTTACATACTATGGATGGCCCACGGAATGAATCGAGGTTAGTGCGGTTACACTCAGCCAAATCTAGCAGAAGACGACTGTTCTTTTGGGCCCATAAATCAAGCGCACAGGCATACCTACGAAATGTACATACAATATGGATGTGGACTGTGGACGTGGACTGGTGCCTGCCTGCCTGCCTGCCTGCCTGTAGATCCACACAGTCATTTATATATTTTTTTCTATTCAGGCAGCATCCTTGGAATAGGTCGAGTGGAACGCTCACGCTTTATATATGCCTGCCTACTACCTATATATATCGTCACTGTGGATGGGTTTCTTGACACGGTTGATGATTCCAGAAGAGTTAGAGATGTAATCTATGCTCCAGTTAGCTTTCAAAAGTGTGCAAAAGTGTACTTTCATGAGACGTAGTTCGATTTTTTGGATTTTCGTATGCTTATTTATTATACGGCTCTGCTGACTCTTCTTACCATGACTGAATGAGCAAACCCTTTGGCTTGAGCAATCACACTAAAAATGCATTCAGAACCATTCCTAATTTTAGGCTTCTGTTTGTTCCTGATACACGTAAACAAGCAATCTTGTTGTTTTTTTTGATGCACCAAGGCACCAACTACGTTCCCAAGGTACGCGGAATAATAATACTTAATTGTATCAAAAGGATGTCATGCGATGGTCTATAAGGGCTTTGCTCTTGCTCTCATCTCATCTCTCGCTGGCGACATTAGGCGAGTCGACCGCCTTGAAGTCCTGAAGGAGGAAGTGGTGAACTGCCAAAACAACCACACGTTATGTACACAATGTAGAAGCTGAAGCAAGTTTTTTCATGCATGCAGTCGTCCCGAGTTTGATTAGTGTCCAAATTTTACTTTTTTGAGACGATGTCATGTCACCCATATACAGGTCTTTTATGGCAAAATCCCCGTAGCAAAGTAGCAAACAACAAAACAAAATCTGGAAAAAGGGGCTGATAGTGTGGATGTAGGAACGAACGAGATCAAAAAATGCTACAGTGTCTGGTCTCCTTTACTTACTTTTTTTTATCTCGAGTGGGTTCATGTAACATGCTCATACAATATGGTACAGGAAAAACCCATTTCTCTGAACACAATGCACGACTCACACACAACTCTGCCTGCGAAGGGAAAAAACTAATGAAAGAGAAAGATGGCGGAGAAAGTGGAAGGAAGATGGCTGTGAATCGATCAATCTCAGATTGGAAGAATCCATTTTTGCTATGACAGATATTTCAACTCCCGTGTACGACGAGAACGACGGGTTTGACGCATACCAGAACTGCTCCCACTGCTGCTAATTAAATATGGAAGACAGAGGGAAATGATGTCGTACGAGTCAGCATGTCGTGTGATTAACACTTCCAAAACGGAAATCGAGCTGGGGTATACATTTCCGGTTATGTTTTGTAGGATTTTCCAATTTCCACTTGATTTCCGACAAATTTCAACCTTCATAAATAGCGGGGAAACATACGTTGAAACAAAGTAATTAGGTTCCGTCCGTTGTTGCCTGTGACGCATCAGTTTTCAGCGTATGCAATGCTCTACATGTTCACCCCTAATATTTCATTTTGATTTGTTGAGTAATGAAAATTTTGATGAAGACAAAAAAGTGCACTCACTATCAAATGAAATCAAAATTGGATTCAGCATTACCCTTTCCTTGAAAGATGTTCATGTCATACAATCATCATCTCCTCGCCCATTTCATGTTTCCCTTTTCAAAAGTATATAGTCCCATAACTTGGTCACCTGAAAATGTGAGGACAAGTTTAAGAATAAAGGTAATCATCACCACACTTTTCACATAATCTTGTTTTTAGCAAATGTGTGTAAAGTTGAAAAAGTGTTTCATGCTCCATGCTCCCATTATCCTTCACCGACCGCAACACCCGTCTCCCTACAGCGCACATGAAATTGCTAATAAAAGAAGCGTTGACTTGAGTTTTATGCAGTTTCGCTCAAAGTGCAGCAGCAGCAGCAGAGCCCTATGCATAAACTATTAAAAGCAGCAGAAGATGATGACACATCCAGCCGAGCGCGAGCCGAGGGTCTGGTTATTTCTTGTTGTTGCTTCCGCTGCTGCAAATATATGAACACATTATGAAACAGAGAATGAAAAGCTTGTTTTAATTGCA
Source organism: Dicranocentrus wangi (assembly GCA_036850665.1). Classification (NCBI taxonomy): domain Eukaryota; kingdom Metazoa; phylum Arthropoda; class Collembola; order Entomobryomorpha; family Entomobryidae; genus Dicranocentrus; species Dicranocentrus wangi. The sequence goes on along the minus strand of JAANSN010002432.1, from coordinate 12,296 downwards.
AGGTCAATAACAGCAGATTATTTTATGCATTCTCCGCTGAATTGAATGCACAGACAGAGGCAGACACATGAATATATGATCTGGGAAATATGACGATTGCTTGCTAGTCGCTAATTACGTTATTTGCAGAAACTCGTTATATAGCAAAGTTGGTACAAGAAGAGATGGTTTAGACTTTGTAGTTGAACTTGCGAGTTCTCAATTGCCTGTGGAACACATAACAAACACAATAAGTAACACAACTTGGCTCATTACATATTAGCACATCATCAAGCGTGAAGTTATAAATGACAATGAATAATAAATGCTTTAGAGAGAGAGAGGTGTGATTGTAATCAAAACTAATTGTAACTGTGAAATTTCTCGTAAAATGGTTGCCAAGTGTGAAATGTTAATTACTCCCACGGTAATATTCTTTCATCCTCCTCCTACCCATTTGCTTGTAAGGTTCTTGTAGAATTATACATTTATGCGCATATATCTCTTGTTTTGCTGGTGGTAAACATTATTTTACAGATGAATTCTCAAAAAATGTAAAAATGTTCGTTTTAAAAAGATGTTTGCGTTGTTGTGAGGCTTGTACCTTCAGGGATGTAGAAGAGTCAGGCAGTGCTTAAATATGGTGACTCATAAAAGCATTATGTAAAAGTGCTTTTTTACGATGCTCTGAAATAAATATGCTAAAATATGCAAATGAATTTGGTTCGCAATGCTCCATCGCATCGCATCGCATCGCATCGTGTGTTTCTTCTTTCCTAAAAACATTCGACTTTTTAAAACCAGGATCTTCTTCTTAACTCTTTTTGTAGAGATCCGCTTCGAAAACGTAGTGCTCAGAGTGTTCTTACTTCTTCTTACACCTACTCTGCTCTCCTCTCCTCTCTGCATCCAGCCAGCATAACTTTGCCGAACCTCAACTTTTGTCGCAAAAACTTTCCCATTTATTTTCAGACATGGAAATACTTAAATGACTAATCCCTCCGTCAACACGTCTTGTTATTCTCGGCTTGTCGCAAAACAATACAAATGAGAAGGAGAGTGGTGTCAGACATTTAAGTGTATCATCCCACGTGCATTATTGTCAGCCTCAACCCTAAAGGTTACTCCTGATGGGGGTAATAAACACAAAAAGGTTTGACTTTGTTGGCAGGGGTTTCGTTCGACAAAAAAAAAACTTTGCCATTTTCACTATAAATACTTCCATTCCGCACCATTTCCTCCTGTCTATTTTTTCCCTTTCTTCGTCGCTTTTTGATGTATTCACAATTCATGTTGATGGCTTCAATAAAAAAAAATTCGCTATCGTTCCTTGTGTTGTTACAAACCTCTCGTTTCATGCAAATTGCTCACAGTTTGTAAGAAAAAGAACGTAACATCAAAAAATAGGCACCACAACCCCACACCATGCGCAAACTTTTCACAATGCAATCATCATCATCCTCATCCTCACAAAAAATAGTGTAGTAGTAATTCCAACACCACCAACCACCAGCATCATGCCAACAAACAAAAAAAAGACGGAATCTGCTACTGCTCTTACTGCACTGTTCCACTTTTTTTAAGGGAAAACCTTGTTCCTCTTTATTTATTCCATGTATACAGGCAATATAGGGATACATTGTGTGAGTTACACGTTTTCAGGGTACAACTACTACTACTACTGGTACAAGTCATATTCTATTTATCGATCCGGTGTATATAGCACCAGCTACAATGCAATGCTTATTTTTTGTAGTTTTACTTATTACTGGTTGCAAGGAGCAAAAAACTCAGAGAGCATAATATATATACATATTTGCACGTTGTTGCAACAGCAGCAGCAGCAAAAAGGAACAAAACAACGCCAAAAATCCGTCTAGTCTGTGCTGTTTTGTGTACAGATTTTCTTTTGTTTCGGCACTCGTGTTTCTTAACTGAATTCGGAGGCCCTTTTTTATTTAATTTATAAAAATGTTACATGACTCTCACGCACATCCTTCCCTATATTCACCCAATGCATCAGGGAAATGGGGGAGACGCCTCTTCCTCGTAGCACACATAAAAATGATGACAGTTTCACAATTTAAGAGAAAATTAAACGGCTACTGGGTCGTCATGCAGATGAAGAGATGAAGTGTCATGTTTTGTCGTGTGCGACGCAACGACGACGACGGCCACCACAAAGGCAATCATTCCCTCTTCCTTTTGATTTAAGACACACCTGAAATGCTTTTCTGCTAAAAAAGTTTTCTAGCACACTTTGAAGATTTTTACTTTATTTTTTGGCTACGGAGAAGAAATTAATAGTTTTTCGCTTTTGAAATGGAGGTAACGACATGCTACGTGTCCCTTTTCTCTTTTCAATAATAAACATTGATTGAATGTTAAGTGTAACAACAGATTTATAACATGACTCACCCTGCAGGGAATTCGTGATAGCGTGATGTACCATTTTGTTATTATTACGAAAGGTGTGTGTGTGTGTGTATGTGCCTGTGTAGTAGTACACTCCATATCTGTACCACCACCACACGAACTCTCTGTGGTTTACAGCGATATCGCAATGAAAATAGGGTTTATGGCAATATTTCCAACTTTTTTAAGAAGCCTCATAAATGCCCGAAACTTTGATAAATGGCATCATCTTGTCTTTTATATTTATACCCTCAGCTCAGTGTACGAAATTAGCTTTTGAAAGAGCGAGTTTAAGTAAAAAAAAAGTAACTAGGAGATTGTGTTGTGTGGGGTAAGATGGATCAGCAGTAGTGAAATGAAAAAAAAAATGACTTCATGGTTCAAGGAAGAACACAATTTGTGCCTTAATAATGTCTATTTTTTGTGATATTTCACAATGTGATATATTTTTTTTTGCGAAATTTAGAAACGCAAGAGGGAAACGACGCCAGATGCTTGCTAACACACAGAGTGCAAATCTTCAACTCGTGATTTTTCCTGCAGGTGCATCATTTACCATAAAGTCACCACTCCAAAAGGGAATATAAGTATAAATGTCTTTTACTTGATGAATGAGTTTTTTGGGGATGGTGTTGATGATGCATAATAATAATAATAATAGTAATACCAAAACAAAATGTTGAAAAGTACTTAGCTTTTGCTTCGCCTCCGTATCATGCATGATGGTCCATGAAAATGGAAATGCTCTAATAGTAAGTCAGTAGTGTGTTAAGTCAATACTGGTCCATAACGTAACTTTAATGATTTGTTTCTTGAGATTTATTTGAACGAAAATGCTATTCGGTATTCGGTATCCGCAACCTCGTTGACAACAATAGTGCTCGCGTAATAGTTTTTTTCTCAATCCGGTTTGGGATTTTGATGGGCCCTTGAGATAATTGATTTTCTTTTCTCTCTCTCTCTCTCTCTCTCTCTCTCTCTCTCTACAGTTTCGACATCCCGAGGTTGATGGCATTGCCTTGTCTTTGAATTTAATTCTGAGATTAAACTACTCCATTGTTGATTACATTCCAAGTGCAATTAAGCATATCCGCGTTGGGCTTTTATGATATCTCAGAAAATATATTATAATAATGCTGTATGCGCACAATTTCAATTCCCAACTCCCATACGTAAAGCCACGACATAAACATTGAGTGTGAAACGGTTTTTGGCAGATGGATCAAAAGTTTCTTTTTGGGTAGAGTCGTGATTTAGAAATTAAAGTCGTCAACAACGGTGCTTTTTTGCATGATGATAAAGCTGGTAACCACGCGTAGTACCCATACGTGATCATCTTTTTCCGTCGCAGAGCGGAGGCGGAGGATGTATAACACAGTTTTTCAAAAGTGCTCTCCTCTCTCTCTCTCTCTGTTCCTCCGTGGTTACAGTCTTTGAAATGAAAGAGTGCAATGTTGTGTTGTTGGTTCACAAGCATTTCTTCTTGATAAACCCTTTCAAAAAAAGGGAGGACGGACACCATCACCACCAGATTCTAATTTCCTGCGTAGGGATTTTCTAACATTAGCCTTAGCCTCCCTTGCACCACATTAAATACCCGACGACGACGCGACGGGAAAAGTATGAGCACGCAACTAGATTTTTGCATTCGACAGATGACAAAGGGGCTGGTGCAGTTCAGTGGATTACACACCCTGCCTGCTGCAATATTATGATGGTATCATAGTTATGAAAGAAATGAAGGTGCAACATGTAATAATAATAGTAATAATAATCACAACCACAGAAAAATTTGGGTGCATATAAATGCACCGCTTGCCTGCGTTACTGTTTTTAGGTTCAAGCTGATTTAACATTTTTTATGAAAAAAAATAACTAAATAAAAAATTTTCTGGGGACCTGTGTGTTACGCTGTCATTTGACAAATTATGGGGAAGTTGACAGCAAAAGTTAATCAGTCCGCTGCTGGTGACGTTCCCTATAGCCAGTACATGTTTGCATAGGAGTACTACATACTACATACAGTTCACTTAAAAAAAGTTATACATATCGCATGAATGAACGGGAACATGAAATCTGAGGATAAGCACTTAATCTTCAAGAGAGACGCTATCGCGTCACATGAAACAAGGCTACTGTCATGCTCAAACTTGGTGATGGATTGTTGTTTGTATGCAATAGTATGCATGTTGGCATAGGACTACTTGACTTGAGTGAATGCGGTTGCTTCGGTCGGACGATCAGTTTACTTAACTGAACTTGAAAATATAACAAATATTTACGCCGGATAGCAGCGTCGTCGTCCTCTGCTATCATAACACGAGGGTTTGTTTGCACAGTTGGGGTGTTTAAAAAGAGTTTGAGATGTGTTCAGCAGCACCGACCGGGCAAGAATACAGGGTGTAGTACCGTTTTATTGCAACCACATTTTAGGAGGGAGTAGACATGCTGAAATGAGCTTTTTTGATACAGATTTAATTGGAAAATAAGTATGTATATTGTGATCAGCATAACAACACTTCCCATTCCCTTTCCACTCGCAAAGTTTAATGATCTTACATTTCAGTGTATAAATTGGGGAAGGCGATGCGTTGTAATTTGCAATTACAAAGTAAATTAGCAATTCGGGAAAGTTATTTGCATTGAAAAATAAAAATTATATGCAGAGTGTAGTGTACATATGGCGTGATGATTGCCACACACCATCACCACCACTACCACACAGTTCTAATGCATTCATTTGTATTAATTAATCCCTCTTTATTTATCATTTCTATTTTTACCAAGTACATATGACCATGGCATCCGTGACACTGCAGTGTCACAGTGTCAAAATGATCCGAGTGGATCTGACGATGAGTGTAATTGGCACTCTACTCCCTACTCTCTCTGTGTGATGGGTGTTTATTAACCAACCAACTGCAATTCCAATTGGAACGATTTAAAGGCATCTATCTTGCATTGCATGCAAAAGTTAATCTGCCCGTACCACGCCACTCGCCGCCACCCCTTGTCGTTTTAAGAGGAGTTCTCTAACCAAGTGGAAATTGCGGATGTGAGAGACACGCGTTTTTGTTGGGAAGGGGAACTTGAGCAGAGTTTTGAGTAGTTTTGTAGTAGCACAGTACTACTGAAACTCTGCTAATTGCTCTTGTAGCCAGTGACAACTATTCATTAATCATAGTTGTTAATGAGCCTCCTGTAGGAAGGAAGCTCTAACACTGTGTAAATAATTGCAAACCTTGAATGCATCAATATATGCCAGCCAGGCTTTAACAATTGTAAATTTTGAAGTAGTTCCCTCGTGTTTATGCAAATCCTCGCTGCTGATATATCCTTTTATCCCTGATAGGTATGAATAGACATTCCGCACTAAGCGAGTCGTGCTAAAAGTCCGCCGACATTGGCTTCCTCCCTGAAAGTCATATTAAATAATCAGTCTTTATATGCCGATTAAGTAATGATTACTTTTTTTTATCCTGTTTGTCTTCGATGGGACAAGGCGGCTTGGACAACAGAAGGGACGCAGTCATTGTGTGATTTTTTTATGGTCTTAGTCTGAATGATGTAGGTTTAACAATGGCAAGCTTAGGATAAAAAAGATGAAAAGCGGCAGGTAGCTCATTTATATTCGCGAAATGTGTGCTCAAGTGTGTACGCAAAAATTTATATGCTGCTGTCTCGAATGAAACTTGTCGTGAGTGTGTCGATGGGATGAGAATGACGAGCGAAATGGTTGCACCTGTGCGGATTGAATAAATTTTCAAATTGTGCCTTTTCACAGGAATGATAAATATTTGAGCTCACTGTTTACCAAAATTATTACACGTGATGACTTTAGTTTGCAAAGTAGTTTTGCATTCATATAACGCAATATCATGTCGTGGTTGTGGACTCTTGCGAGTTGCGTGTGTATTGTGTATATGCACTACACTACACTGAAGGATGTTTTTTTGTTTGTTAGAGAATAGGAGCGTGATTATGAATTTGATAGCAGCGACGAAGCTATTCTTCATCAACCACATTAATTTTAGAGGATATGTCACATGTCAACTGCAGGTGTCATAACTTCACATGTAATCTGTCATTTCTGGGGGAGAGAGTAGAGATAAGGTTACACAAGTTTCAGTGACATGATCACTTCTCTTCTCCTCTGCTCTGCTGTAAACCCAGTAAACCGTTAAGTAACAACAGTCAATGAGTGTATCAGTGAAACGGAGTCAACTGAATGAAGGTGTTGCCTTTTTTAGAAGATATATTGTTGCGGCGGCCAATGGTGGTGTCAGATTGACGTTGTGGACAATAGGATTTTGATCGATTATCAGAGATTTTGAACTGTCCTTTAATTTACCTATATATGTGATCTTGGTATTCTTGATGCATTATTATTACCAATTCGAACAATACGTTCCATTTCATAATGTGTCTCCCCTACAGCTATAACTTTACAACCAAATGAATTTATAGATTGATTCCATTTGAATTCAAATTAGCAATCATACATGAGCAACATGAGCAAGGAGAGAATATCTACTGAGGAGTTTGTGCAAATTATCTAAAATTTCGTGTGCTTGTTTGTCTTTTTTGAGTGGAGGATCATTTGCGATTTCCGTTTGTAATGATTGCATCTTCCTGTCAACCGCACACCCCATCACCTCATTTAAAAAGAAGTGAAGTTAGCGAAGTGTGTCAGTGTACTGCACAAACCAGCGCAATTATATTTTACGATCTTGGGTATCACATCTGCATGCGTCCTGTATAATTTTACTGAATTAAGGAACTGGCTGCTGACTGCGAGATAATATTCGCCTAATGATGCGTTTACTATTTTCTCTACGATGATATCCCATTGCAGAAATTCAAATGATAAACGAAAATTGGTCGCCAGAAGCTATATCAATAATATAATTGCTTGAAAAGCCAGTTTTTTCCCTGTTGACCACATTACAGCACCCATATATTGTATGACATTTTGTTGCAATTCCTCCACTTTGTTAAAAATTTGCGTCAACTGCAGCTGCATGCATGTACATTATTGTACATTTATAAAATTGCGCACTCGCATGTTGTACGGTAATCCAATATCTCCGTATAAATAAGGCTATTATAGAATGCCTTGGCTGACCGTTTCACTTAAATTCCTATTTAAATGGCTTAATGAAGCAGTTTCCGTCGTCATGTATCATCCACTAACTCATTCGGACATGACATCCCCTGAAATAAATACTTTTTGGGACGTTATTACGTTACGTTATTAAAAGTTGTCTTGAGTTGAATCGTCCGAAGCGTCCTCTGGCAATTGAGAGGTGGCTGGCTGATGGCTGAAAGCTCAAAGCAGTGATGTTTTTCCAATTAGGTTACGAAAGTGGTAACAACCACAACTCTTGATAAGCTTGGCTCTAATCACCATTTGACTTGATCACTTGAGGTCGCCCAGAGTATTTGCATCACCATCATCATCATGACTCACATGAAAACTACTTTCTTATATTAAAATTAATAGAGTGACTGAGGTAGAGCAGCACTTTAATGGTTGTAGTTTGCTCATGCAGCTTCGGCATCAACGTGAGATAACAAGCAGACAAGAGTGCAGTTGCAGTGTAAAAACGTGAGCTCTCTGGGAAGAGATTGCTTGGGCTTATATTAGATTACGGTGGGGGATGAATGCATTCTTCTGAGCATCTAGTATAAAAGGTGCAAATCGATGGTGGTGGTGATTCATCCTTTTGTCTAGAAGAGCAGAGAGAAACATTTTTATGTGAGGTGATGTGATTCATGCTTGTGCCATGATGCCATGACATTTCGATTAGTAGTACCTTTTTACTTGCTCTGTTGCCTGCCTGCCTGCCTTTTATTTTTATTTTTTTTAAAGAATTCAGATATAAATAACACGTTGCAAATTTCTACTTTGATAAACTAGCTTAGAGCATGAGCAAGAGCAAGAACATAGGTGAGGGGCGAACAATTATGCAAATTAAATGTAACTACTTGGGTAAAGGAAAATTGAAATAACTCGAAAAGGGCCGTACAGTACCTTCAGGTTCGTGATAGCTAGTTATTTTTTCATCACAACTCGCCATCCCCATTTTATATTGGTCAGCCAGTGACATATTATGCACTCCTTCTTAGATATCCCCCTGGAAAGAAAGATTGAAAAAGTTGAGCTACTTTAGAAGTACGATTCGCCTACGCTTTCCACATTTAAGTTGTCTTTAGGGAGCTTTAGCAAGAAGCGGATAAAGTAGGAAACTGAAGCATAAATAAAGCGCAGAATGCAGATCAATACTATATGCTGGGAGAAGCTAGGAACAGTTAGCGGACAACGGACAGACATTACACGACATAAAGTGAATTCGGACTTTCATTACATATTAGTATGATAATTGTAACTTTTGTGAGCAGCGCACCGCTGCTGCAGTAAAATAGTTGTATTGCATAATAAGACAGAAAGTCATTCGAGGCGAAAAGAAAGAAGAATGAGTTGTAAACTTAAGCAACGAGCTTTTCCTTGATTCATTCGATTTATCCTTTCATTTTATTTATGCCCCTCTAGGACACCAATCGAGCAATCCATTCATTTTTATAGCCACATTTGCAGTTAAGATGTGTAAGACGAGGGATATTGTTGCTGCAGCATGCAGCAGCAGCAGCCAGAAAACTTTGTATCAGAATCCTTGTGATGGGTACTGGTGAGAGGTAACCAAGAAACCATACAATGGTCCGTAGTAGTAGTAGTAGTAGTAGTAAAAGGAGGGCGAAATAGTTATGGAAAGTGGCAAAGCAATGGGCTCCTTCTCTCAAAGAGATTTTTACTCCAAATCTGCACTCTGACTTTGGCCTGGCACATCCGACGATTGTAATTTAATCTATTCTTGATGGGACCACGGGATGTCAAAAACCCTTATTCTCAAGGACTGGGTTCGTTAGTGTCGTGTACTTGCATGGATGATAACATGTAAAAATATAGAACCTCATATTGGAGTTATCAAAAAGTACGAGCTACAAAGGGTCTTTCAAAGATGTATTTAATAATGAGACGATGATCTATATACATGATTAGAACATATTATATGTACGCAGTTCATCCATTTAAGGGAGAAATTCATCCTTATAAAGAGAGTTCTCACGACTCCCGAACAAGACGCGATAAATGTAAATTGAGCGAGGTCGCCAGAGCTGCCAGAGTCAATTCAATACGTACATATAAACGAACAATAGTAACAATGCCAAACCTCGCTCAAAACTCTTTTACGGTGCGGCGGTAGTAGAAGTAATTGTGAGTACCATAATTCAGTTTCCCCTTAAAACAGTAACGTTCGTTCCACTTTCATGTAACACATATTCTTCCATGAATCATGAGCAGCTTGTTTTTTTCATGGACATCTCTAGCTGCATTGACATGGATAATACAAGCGAAAAAGGTTCCACCAAGCCCAAACCGCAATTTGACTGTATGTATGTTGCTGCTATCACAATGTTAAAGTGCAGATATTTTTCAGGGTGTCCAATTGTTGCATGTCTTTGTGAATTACTTGCTTCCTCTCATCATCAATAAATTTACAAGTTGTGCAAACTCTTCTCTATAGTTCTGCTGCGGATGATCATCATGTCATGAATGACTATCATGAGAGCTCTATTTGAGATTACAGGATGACATGAGCCCCACACGTTAGCCTGATATATATATGCACTTTTAGCTCATCATCCGTTCATTTTCCGTATATGTTTTTGAATACCATCTGGCTGGATATTTATGTTCTCGTAATTTTCAAGGATGAGATAATGCATCTCTCTCTCTCTCCCTCGCTCTCCTCTTCCTTGGGATTTATGCACGCGTGTGTAACTTGCGTAATAATATTTCCAAGTTATAATGTTCCTCTAGCACACATTTGCATTTCGTTACATCCTCCAAAAACCCATAAGAATCCATAATCCGTCCAACGAGAGTTGAATTCAATGAGACAACACGCATAACTCGATCCTCCTGTCGCGCTTCTCGCTCTACAGGAAGAGCAAAAAAAGGTAATAAGGATGATGGTAATAGAATAGTCAAAATGGGAATACCTTAATTTTTTGTCTTGCTCTACACATCTACTCTACTCTATATATTGCACACGACATACTACCTTTGCGTTCGTTGGGTTGGGATGTTTATGAACGGACGCGGATGCGTCAAATCAACATTTACCCGTTTTGCATGTTTGCTAATGCTGTTAGCCTGATACCAGTGATACTATTTCTTAATGGTATATTACCCACTTCAAAAATGTAACACATATACAACCACGAACGAAACAATATAATACCTCATTCAATCCAACATATATCATCCCCATCCCCATAAATTTTTGCCCCCAGTTGCCCAGTTACGTTGCATCATATAAGTACTTTACTTTTAAAAGCTGCATTAAGAAGAAGACGTTTTATCAAGATTAGCGAAGGATATATAATATTATGAATTCATAACCACATCCTTCCTAATCACCAAAGTTGTAAAATATCATCCACCAACAATGGAATAATATCCATACTCTTTATTACGGGGGGAAAACGACAACGACGGCTCTATCTAACACTCACACACACCACGAACGACACATATTATATGTGAGAACATTTTTTTTTCAATACAACAAGGTACGATCCTCATCATCAACATTTGGGGGAGGCTCGCTCACCATCACCACCCATATGCCATGCCATGCCATCATACACAACGCAACGTGTTTTCTATCTTCATCGCATCTCCCATCCCAATCATGCTCTCCTCCTGACTGATGTACGTACGTTGTTTGTTGTATTTTTGTAAATTTCATTCCATAATCATCATCTACTACACAGCATTCATCCCATCATCATCATGATCAGCATCATCATCAGCATCCCCATATATTATGCCCAGTCTATTCTATATGCAATGCCATTACCACAAGAAGAAACAAATGTAACGTGTGGCTCGGCTGGCTGGTATGCATGCATTCTATCTCACAGCTTTTTAGCTTGTCGTGTTTCTCTTCTCTTCTCTTCTCTGTATGTATATATCGGCATCTCTTGAAGAACTTCAACTTTTCACATCATCATTCACATGCTGCTGTGAAGGCAACGAAGAGAAGAAGTAGTGGCTCTTCTGTAGAATGGAATTGAGTTAGTCTCTGTGTTCAAAAGCACACAGATGCACATGTAGTGCTGCTGGTCGTCTCTGGTCTGCCTGGCTGGCTGGTCTGGTGTCGTATCGTATCGTATAATCGTATTGTGTATATTGTGGAAAGCACACCACACCACCAAACCAATTTTTTTTCCTTTTTGTTCTTGCTCGTCGTCGTCGTCGTCGTCCTTTTTTTACTTTTTAAGTTGTGTGTTGTATCATATCATATCATCATCAACATCATGCATATATATATATATATGGAAAAAAGAACAAAACGGAGCCAAAAAGTGGTAATACATACGATAAATGTGTTCTTCTTGTGTGTGTAAAAGAGCAACCGAGAAAAAAAAGGAAGTCAAATGCATAAATTTAATGCTTACTTTTGATGTACAATAATGCCATGCAGAAGAAAGGCGAGCGAGCGAACGAACACATTTTCATCAGAACAGAAAACTCTATATATATATATTTTTTTTTGTGTTCTCTCACTCTGTTCTTCTGTGTGACTAGAGAGAAGGAATCGTCTTGTCGTTGTCATTGTCAGTTCGTTACACACACGCACGCACGCCAAGAGCTTGAAGAAGCACATGATACCACTACGACACACATTTATTATTTTCCCTCTTGAATATATTTTTTCCTTGCTGCTGGCTCTTGTTTTTTGTTTCTGGAGTAGCTGTTGTGGAGTGAGTTGAGTAGTACCTCCAGGAGGAAAGTGGAGTAAGTGGAATTTTTGAATTTGTTTTTATTAAAA
>JAANSN010002431.1:0-24173 GCA_036850665.1 Dicranocentrus wangi | reverse complement strand
TTCTTACGAAAGTTAATAATAGCGACAAAGCGAACCTATACTCTTTTGAAGTTAAACCGGATGATAAGAATTAACTTGACGGCACATAGATTCGCAATTTACAACCGCATGTCTCTGGAAAACCTCCACCGTCAATGCATCTACCCCATCCATTCTAGTATTTGCTGATTCCAATCGAGGCGAGGTCACCAATAATAATAATAGCGCCATTACTTTATGAAATACTAAATAAGTTTGCCGTGCCGGTATCCGCTGATAATCGATCACGGGAATACGCAAAATGTCCCATTTATTTTCAGCAGATAGTACGAGTTCGCCTTGTTCTGCCCTAGTTGCGTCATATACCATCGTACCAAAAAAATATGGAATTTTTAAATTCAATAATTTACAACCACTCTTTTTCTAATTCATGAAAACCATTAAATCAAGTCAAGTCAGTATGACTCCTCATCCGGCGAAGACCACTTCTTTTATAACTTGGTTTCCAGAAAATGTGGAATTACACCTCATAGCATTTTTAAATATAAACTATGCATTATACTCCATCCCATTCAAACTCGAATACAACGATACAAGTAAGGCATACACACTACGCCGCCCCAGACTACGGAAGGTGAGTGTTTAAAATTATTAATGCTTTCCATTGTCATTGAGTTTAAAATTTTATGTAGTAATTCTTTTTTGATAGATTATTTGCATGATTCGACTGTTCTTGCTGCTTCTACGAGCATTACCCCTCCTTAACACCATACTAACCCAGTTGCAGACTAACGTCACTAGTGGTGCTATCAAAATTTTCACAGTGGGAGGCTACTTAGGCTCTGTCATCAGTTGCATCTATTTTTACTTAGCTGTTTTAAATTTGCAAAGCCCAGGAGTCTCTGCTTGAGCTTATAAACACGATAAAAGAGGAAAATGTGCCTTATACTTTAAGTTGTGTACGAGGTTTTCCGAACAAGTCAAATCTGACATTGAAAATCCTCCAGTTCAGCAATACAAGGAAGGGGTTTATAAACTTAAAAATTTGTCTGCATATTATCGCATGCGGATTAATTTTCCCTGTTGTGCTATTAAGGCGAATCTTTAGTGCCGGCGTTGAGGCTTCTTTACGTCACACGTGGACTGATATCACGGGACAGCCCATTTCCAACGATTTCTACCTTTCGAAACGAGTTTACACTTGGATGACTTATGTTGCTTATTTCGACTCAGAATACACATATGGCGTAGCCTTGTTGTACCTGGTTTTAGTATCACAAATGATCAAGAATTGTTGCAGCCATTTTACCAGAGTATTGGGAAGCTCATCTCAATTTTGCGTTGTTTCGAAGGAAGAGGTGAGTGCTACACACACGATTTGGCCATTGTTGGCAATCATTAAACCGACGATAGATTTTTGGGCATTCAAGTTTTGGCTACTGTTTCAGGTTTTATTACAATACGGCAAACTTCGGAAAGTATTTAACCTCGTCGGCGAAGGGTTCTCAATGTTCATCATCGTTATGTTGATAATGTCATGTAATTACGTTTACATGGGAGTGATGTGGATTTTTGGCGATACGATAGTCGGCACGGTGGAAACGATTAGCCTGGTGGGACAACTTGGATATTTCCTTTGGTTCTTATATGCTGCTGCCGATGCGTCGAGCCAGGTTTGTGTGTCCAGGAGCTCAGTTAATTAATCGAGTTGATGGTTTTCCATTCAATGATATTTGAATAATATGCCAATACGATGAAAGAAATATTTTCAATTTGAACGATGTTCGTAGTTGTCCATAAGGTTGACAAGCTATCTTCAAGGAATAGGGAATGGCACCAGAGGGCGAAAACCTTATTCGTCCTTTCGTCAGCTAATTGCCATTTATGAGCTTGGGCGTGGGCAGATTTCTATTAATGCATCAGAATTTTTTATTATGACATATGGATGTATTGTTAACGTAAGCTCATTTGCTAAGTGGTCAATGCATTTTTCATTAATTGTATTTTGTAGATATCTAAACTTCACATATCCTTTCAGATGATGACTTTTGTGCTGTCAAGCACAGCAATTGTTCTCCAGTCTTACATCGTGAGTAAACAACTTGCGCCAACGGGATCCCCGTCCTAATATAAATCAAGAAACTATAAAAATACTCGAACGAAAACAAGATTGCTACACAATGAAAATATACATTTGCAGTATTTGCATTGCGGAGGAATAACAAATTTGCTTTTGTAAGCTTAAATGTCAATACCCTTTATACATCGAGGCTTAGGGTTGCGGTTACGTTTAGTGAACTACACTAGAAAAACTCTGCTAATTGGCTAGCTTTCTTGACGTCTTCATAAAACTCGCAGTATTTGTAAACAAAATATTGTGAAGACACCGTAAAATATCGGAGCCCTTTAGAGTTGATTTAATTTTAATTTCAAAGCCGAAGTTTTCATATTGTTATTCATTCCTCTCAAGTGTACTTCAAATTATGGAGGCTACAACTAACGGAAACGTTGCAATAATAGATAATGCGAGAACCAATAAGGAACATCGTCAGCAGCCGTTAGCATGTGACTTGATTAAAAGTTTTCCTGAAAACGGAGAGATGCTCCTGAAATATTTTCTTAATTTAAACTTTGCATTGTGCACGCTCCCGTTTTCGCTGGAATACGATACATCGACAAGAAGCTACTCGTTACGGCAAAATTCTCTCAAACAGGTTAACGAATTACAATTACATAGAAGAAATTCTTTTCAATCACTGTGATCCTTACCATTACAATTTTCTTGAAGGCTATTTGCATCATTCGGTTATGTATAGCTCTCATTCCAGACTATCCTCATGTTTCGAGTGTTTACTACCCGAGAAAGTGCATCTGCTGGAATTGTTGGCATATTTTCCAACGGGGTAGGTTTAGGAACGGCTGTGGCTTCCCTCTGCTACTTCATCACAATGCTTTCTCGGAGATACCAATCCTGTATCCTGGAGTTATTCAATCTGATAAACAAAGATAATGAATTTATACTACGCTCTGCGCCCAAGCTTTCTCGATGGAATATTATGATATATTCCGAAATGGAAAGTTTCCATTCATTATACATTTTACATGTCATTAGTCGTGTTTGCAAATGGATATCATTCATTTCAAGGTGGAATAGAAAATTCGCTCCGCGTGTGGTATTATAGATCTATTGACGTTGATTATACAAAACTAGCAAAACCTGTTGTTGGAGGACCTGACGAGTTTTACACATGGAAAAAAGCAGTTGCTGGGATTTCTATGTTGATGCAGTTGGAAGCAGGATTACTTCTTGGAAATTCACTTCTACTCCTCTTTTTCCTAGCAAAAACATTGGAAAACTGTAGTTGTACATTTGTCAAAACTTTAGCCGACTCACAAAAGTATTGCGTTATTTCGAAGGACGAGGTAAGACATTTGTACCATTATTACTGTTACCAGTTGAACATAATTTATAATGATATGTGATTTTTATTCTTTCTTCATTTTCCGCAGATTTTACTAAAAATTGGTAATCTTCGTAAGTTATTCCTTTTGTCTAGTCGGGCGTTCGGATTGCTTCTCATTGTGACAACTGTAACGGAAGCATTGTTTTGCTGTATTGCTGTATATTTTGCTTTCTCTGAGTTTTCATCTGCTCTCTCTGGTCTGACCATAATGATTAATAACTTGTACTTTCTTTCGGTTTTTGTGAATTGTGCAAAAGCATCATATCAGGCAAGAAATGTAAGATAAATACTTCGAACTGCATATAACCCTGGGATTAATATTGATGAAACTTTATTGAACTTCAGCTGAGTCTGGCGGCATCTCAACTCAATAAAATCAATCGGACATGTTATTCGAGGTTTGCCGATAGAGGCACGTTTCGTACTTTGACAACAACTTTTGAATTGAGTTGTCAGTCGATCGGGATGAGTTCTTCCGACGTGTTTGTTGTGACCTACAGCGTGTTAGGATCGGTAATAATAGATATACAGTATATTAGTCGTTGTAAAATACGTCCACATCATGAGACTTTGACGAGTGATGAGACTTCTTGTTTTTCTAATGATCAGCTATTAATCAATATCTTCTCCAATACCACGTTGGTTTTACAATCTAAGGATTTAATGGAGAAATTGGCAAAAACAGATTCCAGTACAGAAGCTACTTCCAATTAGCGTCGTTACCGAAGCCTGGCAGATATGAAAAACAAAGTTCAAAAGCAACACAAGTTTGGTCGTTATGTCTTGAATTTACAATGCAAAAATACCAATTACTTTATTGAAAACCATTTGGGCTTGGTCTCTCCTTAATAAACAACATATTATTATTATGTAGTTCAAAAAGTTCAATGTGCATTCAATCTTACTGCTTACATTAGGTACACCTTTTCGCGTAAACATGATGATTAAACATCGCAAGTATTTCGTAGATGGTACCTTCAACAGTTAGCAGTTAGGTTAGGTTGGGTTAAATTTTATTAACGTGTTAAACACACACAATTACACAGAGTAACTGTAGTCCCGTCTGTAACACGAAAAGAACGTATTCCAAATCAAAATTCATTTTAACAATCAAATGCGCAAACCATACAGTAAAATCCTGTACATACTCTAGGTATCTTTTCAACTACCTTATTATAACGCATCATGTCTTCGTATCTCACAATTTTCCCGGAGCACGTGGAATTATATATAAAACAATTTTGCTATTTGAGTTACATTACGCTTTCAATACCATTTAAGGTTGACTACGACATAGCAAGGAAGCACTATTATCCGGTTTTAAGTACCTCCCGGCGGGTAAGTTCAAAGTTCATTCTCATCATCTTCCTAAACAGGTTTAAATATCTACATAATTAATTGCTAATATTACTAGATCTTTTGCATGATCCGATTACTGCTGCAACTCCTACTTCTATTTCACCTATTTCGAACCACTTTCAACCCAGAAAATTCAAAGTTAGGCCCTATTCAAGTCCTCCTTGCTGGCGCATCGATCGGAAGTCCACTGTGCGCTTCAGTATATCTACTAACGTTCCTATGTCATGGGACTTGCCACAGTTTCCTACGTTTAGTTAATTTACTGTCATCCCCTACTACGGATCACTTAAAGTCTGGAAAAATCGCCAAGCTTATTCCACTGCACACACGATGCCTAAATGTCTTTAAGACGACAACCGTCTTCAAAAGCCAGGTTTTAGTCCACTATTTGATTTGCACGATATTTTACACCATCATTGCTGTGCGTCAATTGTACTGGAAGGAAACTGAGCTTGATTCGGCTTTACGCAAGGTATGGCATAATACTTTTAATAGCAACGCTTCCAAAAACGTCCCTCCCAATCCAGATGAATGGTTTCCTACCTGGAAAAAAGCTGTTTCAGGAGTGATTGTTTTTTCGCAAGTCGATTCCGAATTCCTGTGCTCATCAGCAGTGCTCCTTCTATGCCTTGGTGCTAAAACACTGGAAGCTAGTTTTATCCGTTTTAAGCAAAGTCTCCTGGACTCACAAAAATTTTGTGCGGTACCTAATGAGGAGGTGAGTTTAAATATTCCATCACTTAACGTTAATCGCAAATTATTATCAATGTTATCATATTCGAATATATATATATGCTTCAGGTCTTACTGAAGTTGATGGAGTTACGGAAAGCAACTGCTCTAATCAATGGAGTACTCGGGCCTGTACTTTTAATGGTGTTTTTAACAATGTGCGTTTATTTGAGTACGCTTGTGATTTGGATCTTTAGAGAATGGAATGGCAGTATCGTTAACAATTTAGGAATTATCATCGTCATGTACTCAGCATGGTTTTTGCTCTGCGCCGCTAATGCATCAATGCAGGTACCCATTATATGATACTTGATTAGATGGATGATCCAACGAGTTGGGGTACTGTAAAACGATTAGGATATGTTTCAGTTGTTTGCAGTAGTTGACGTACTCATTCGGATAAAATACCAGAGTTCCCGGGTACAAACTTCGAAACATTCCCTACACACATTGATCGCGATTTATGAGGTCCAGTCTGGAAGTATTGGACTTGGCGTTTGTGGCGTTTTTATTTCAACATATGGCTCAATAGCCGCAGTAATCTGATCAATACGCACATAACTAACTTTCATAACTTTCTAACTACGAATTCGTAACTTTGCTTTTATTTTGCTTTTGTTACCTCAAACTAGACCATGGTGGTAGTCTTGTCGAATGTGGCTCTCGTCCTCCAATCGATGGACATACTTAATAGCTTCAATGTCATACGTTTGACTTCATCACCATCACCGGACACAGTTCTCACTTCACAAGTTTATTAGAACGTGTGACATTTATTTACATTAATTACTAAACCATGCTTCATGATTGGCACACAGAAAATAATTGTATTCACACTTAAGAAATATGGGCAATTTTGTTTACTCCGATTAAGATCTCTACTCTGGACCCACCTTAAAGTTATTGTAGAATTTTATGTAGGTTAGTCCATAGTACCATTTTCAAAATTACGAGTTTTCCCAACTTACCTGATTAATTTTGAGCTTCTATTTTGCTGGATTTAGGTTGTGATATTCATTCGACCCTCTGACAAGTTTTGAGTTACCCCTTTAAAAGTAAGTCATGAAATCAGAAGCTCACGCAGGAGCGCTTGCATTTATGCGAAAAGTTACTGTTAAAAATACTGCAGCATCATTGCTCACGTATTTACCCAAAAATTGGGAAATATTTCTCCGCTATTTTTGCAGCGTACAATATATGACCTATTCTATACCATTCAGGATTGAGTATGATAGTAGTAACTGCCGCTACTTCGTTGTTTTCAGTAGAACCCGACAGGTGAGTTGACAATTGAAAAAGTGAAAATTTTGACACGTTGATTTTATAAAGTAATCCAGTATTACTAGATTTATGAATTCTTTCGATTTAGGTTGTATGCATTTTCCGTATTGGGTTACAAATCTTCAGTTTTCTTGCCCGCCTTGGAAAAATGTTCTCTCCGAGAAGGAGGGCCATCGGCCCTATGATTGTGTTCCTTGCAGGAACAGTGTTTGGAAACATAGTCTGCTCTGTCTTTTATTTGATAGTGTTTCTGCGTTTGGAAGCTGCGTCAGCCATTGAACTACTGTTAAATTTCGTAACATCTGAGGGGATGCGGAATACCTCTATAGCTCCAAGTTCAAGATTGACTCGTACAGGAAACCAGAAATGGTTAAACAGGTTGCCAATATTAAAATGCCAGTTTCTCCTCCATTACTTCATTTGTGTAATTTCCTATCAAGCCATTGTTACAAAGACAATGTTTGCCAATGGCACTGAAGGGGCTTTACGTGATGCGTGGCGTAGTGCGAATGAAGAAGTATTAGGTGATAATTTCTCACTTCGGAAAATACTTATATCGTCATTCCTACTTGTTGGGTATTTGGATTCAGAATTTCTCTTGAGTAATTCAATACTCTTGGCATTTTTTGTTGCAAAAATGCTGTATACTTGCTCTAGTCATTTTAGGAGGAGCTTAATGTACTCACACAAATATTGTGTGGTTCCGAAGGAGCAGGTGAGTGAACCTCTTATTAGTTTGTATCTAAAAGTGAGATGTCAATTTCATATTAGTAGTCAACAGTAGTTTCATAGTTTCATGTATTTGTTTACAGATTATAAGAACATTCACGAAACTTCGTACGATTTCAATTCTTCTTGGCAAAGTTCTTGGTCCATTGCTCTTCATGGTTGTTGTTACCGAAGGCGTGTATTCATGCATCATGATACTTTGGATGTTTCAAGAAGCTCAAGGGAATGCCAGTAATGCTTTAGTTGTCGTCACTATTTTTTACTTCTACGGGTCTCTAACTTACTCTGCAAACGCATCGAGACATGTATGTATATGATGGATTAACTACTCAAATTACAATTTTTCCATGGCTTTATCCAAGTTTCTGAATTGGCATTTTATTTGAAGTTTATTTCCGCAGCACGAATTCTCACCAGAACTAGTTTGCCTCCTAGCACGTCCACCCGCCATCGCACGTTGAAACATTTAATCGTCATCCATGAAGCTACTGCTGGAAACTTTAGTTTAAATATTTCAAATGTATTTACTATTACATATGGCTTCATTGGAGCAGTAAGTTACATTTGCATAATCATGTCATATGTTTTGCAAATTAAAAATGTAACGAGTAGATAATGCTTTTTCATTTTTCAATAATAATGTAGATGCTCGTAACGGTTCTTGCCAATACTACTATTGTACTCCAGTCTGTAGATCTAATAACAAAGTATTTGAAATCAACCACACCTATGCCTACAAACAGTACAACGCCTGCATCTGGAATTTAGTTACATTGGATTGTTTGAGTGTACATTTAATACATTTTAAAAATTCCTTTTACATATATTATGTTATTTTTCACCATTTGGTTTAGGACATTTCAAACACCACAGAATGAATGCGTGTATGTAATGTAGCCTTCACTTGAAGAAAGCATACACTACATTCGTTCAGAGGTAGGTAAAGTACGCTCCGCACATAACCTATAGTGTAATATTGTCACAACTGCCTGAATGGAATAAATTGATTTTTGAATCCACATAATATTTGTCATTTTGTTGACCGAGCCCAGAATTGCCAATATTTTGAACTTGGCGAAGGTCGCCAATTTAATATCCCATAGCTCCTATTACAATTAGCCTTGGCTTTATGCTTGCTAACTTTGTAAAATCTACTTTCAATCATCATTGTGCTATCAAGAGCATTACAATTTTTAACGTAATTTTGCAGATCTACCTACGTGGAGCATTGTCCCGCACGAAGCGAACCAGAAGTATCTCTGTGTTATCAAATGTTTGTTTTCCTTTTGTAGTTATCGGTATCATACTGTAATAAATTGTAATTTAGTGAGAAAATTGCTTGCTGGAATCCGGAATGGCATTTTTAAGCTTTCCGGAAAACGGAGAGCTATATTTGACAGAATGTATAAATATCAATTACTCTCTGTTTTCCATGCCTTTCCGAATCAGTTATGATGTCAGTCATCGGCACTATTTTCTTGTTTCGAGTAAACTACGCCAGGTAATACTATTAGCAGTAATTTAAGAAAAAACAGTTAACATACATGAGAATCGCTAATTTGTAAATGCGCTTTACAGGTAGTTTTTAGCGTTAGAGCTATGTTGCAGCTGATACAGTCGGTATTGGTATTGCGATTGCGAACATCTTTCACTTCTCAACAGTCCTCTATGGGTGCTTTGGCAGTGATTATCTTTGGAACAAAATTAGCAAGTAGCTTTTGCAATCTTGCTTACCATTCGGCTTTCCTCTCGTCAAGAAGTCAAAATTTGATATTGGAATTGGTTACTTCACTCAAATATGACACAAATTCAGATTTTATTGCGGCCCCAAATCACCTTGCAAAAGTAGCGACGAAACTCACCAATCGGAAAATCATGAGCAAGTCCGCCATTCTGAAGTGGCAAGTATATCTTCACTATTTTATGTGTGTAATTCTCTACGTTATCAACTCTTCGAGACAACAATTTGCTGAAGGATTTGAAGCAACCTAAATTAGCAAGTAGCTTTTGCAATCTTGCTTACCATTCGGCTTTCCTCTCGTCAAGAAGTCAAAATTTGATATTGGAATTGGTTAATTCACTCAAATATGACACAAATTCAGATTTTATTGTGGCCCCAAAACACCTTGCAAAAGTAATGACGAAACCCACCAATCGGAAAATCTTGAGCAAGTCCGTCATTCTGAAGTGGCAAGTATATCTTCACTATTTTATGTGTGTAATTCTCTACGTTATCAACTCTTCGAGACAACAATTTGCTGAAGGATTTGAAGCAACCGTGCGAATATCCTGGTACAGGTTCTTTGAGTCGGGATCGGGAGTCACTCACGCAGATATTATAAAGTCATCTGCTCCGTTCCCAATGTACAAAAAAGTTATTGCTTCCGTTTTACTATTTACCCAAATTGATGGAGAATTCTCCTTTGGAAACTCAACGCTGACGTTATTTCTTGTGGCTAAGACGTTGGAAGTTAGCATTGTTCATTTTACAAAAACTTTAATGGATTCTCGGAAGTTTTGTGTTGTAACTGATTCAGAGGTAACAATGAGCTTCATGATTTTCTATTACTCTGTCCAAGTCCAAACTCCAAACACACTGATAAGGCTTGATAAGATTTAATTGTTTTACTTGATTTGCAGATTTTGAAAAGATTCTTGCACTTACGCACAACAACATTACTAATAAATCGCATTTTTGGGACTCTCTTCGTTGTAGTTGTCCTTACTCAAGGAATTTACCTGAGCATATTTATAATTTGGATTTTCAAAGAGCAGTATAACTCGGCTAACCTGATAACAGTTGTTGTTGTTGTGTATTACTTTGCTACCTTATTCTCCTCAGCTAATGCATGCATGCAGGTATTTAAAAAAACACCGTTATATATACAGTAAAAATGTTAGTAAAAGCTATATCGTCCTTTCAATTTCAGATACGCTCAATAGTTCGTGTACTCACCAAAATAAACTGTTGCAACTCTTCGCGAAGCCCACGCAGTTCCAAGAATATATCGAGTTTGAAAAAAATTGCAATATATGATGCGACCTCGGGAACCATAGGTATTGGTGGTTCTAATGTTCTTGTTGTAACATATGGATTCATTGCCGCGGTAAGTAAGCTGGCTAACATACGAAATCAATCGTTGAGAAACCAAAAAGGAAAATATACGTGACTTAGGTATGCTATGTATTACTAGATGTTCGTAAATGTCATGTCCACTGCAGCCCTTGTACTCCAGTCATATGAGATGCTGCGGGGCTTGTATGTTGAAACAACTCCAACTCCAATGCCAACATCTGCATAATCTGCAACATGAAAGCTGGCGAAATCTCTCATGATATAAGCATAATGCAATAACATAAAAAAAATATAAATCATGCAATTCTTACAATTAGTTTACATCTAGGACTACAGGCAGATGCACATCATGCACACAGTATGATAAAAGGTTCTTTCTCCAAGAGTGTGTACCACGACTGAATTGACAAAAAAATAAACTGAAGACCTAATACCTATAGTAGTCCCAGTCAATGTATGACAGGGCTTACAGAGCACTAGTATCACTCTGCATGCAAAACTGAGTGGAAGTGGAAGTCGAAATAAGAGAAAGCATCAACAATTGTCTCGTATTCACTCTTTCTCGGTTTTGCTGCTCTTGTACTCTCATTCTTTCCCCGAGTAGCTCCCCGTTTTGTCTGGTGAAGATGATGATGATGGTGAGCTTGCTTTACTCGCATACGTAAGCATATCCCATTGAAATGACAATGACGTAAAGGACCCTTCAAACAAAACAACATAAGGGAGGACAGATAATGTGGAGAATAGAGGGACAAATACAAAAACGAGCCGAGCAGGAAGGAGAAGGGAGATATAGAGATTGAAAAGAGAGAAAACTCTTCTCTGTGCATGATTATCAATGGGAACAAAAGAAGGATTAAATTTTCCAAAACTTAGCAAAATAGGGAGTCAGTGAGACATGAAAAACGATTTAACAAGGAAATCTGCCAATATATATTAAAATGTCTACATACACCTACATTTTATAAGCCCCTGTTCGTTCTTATATGCGTCATATTAAAATAGATTTGGCTATAAGGCTGATTGTATTTTACGCAATGGTACAGGGAGACAACTGGGAAATATTTTTGGAAAGACACTGGCTGGAGACGATGAATCATACCGCCGGCTTTCCACATGTTTTAGTTCATTACCAATTTTTTAACAGTTGATCTCTACAGTCAGATTTAATTTACGTACTAGTTATGATATTGACATTCGATGACATAACAGCTACTGTTGGCAGCTTGTGGCGTTAAATGCCCGATCGATGTAGCTTGCCTATAAAAGATGACCGACTGAAAGTTTTCGTTCCTATATACGCGTACGTTAATATTTAGTAATTTAACTTCTCCCACACACACCACGACGTTCCCATTGAATGCTTTCTTATTCTCTGAAACCAGTTTACCAGAACTATGGTCAAACACCTTATTGACATTGAAGCGTTTATTAAATCCTGCAAAATCATAATTGAATTAAAATTAACGATGCATGCTTCTTCTGTTCACGGAAACAACAATTTTACTAATTTAATTAAAAGTCAACTATAGAGAAATTATTATTTAATTTTTTGTTGTGTATTCAGCAATCACCACAAGATGAATTTTGCTAAACTTTTAAATTAGTAACCTATTTTTAAATCAATCCAATTAGGATTAGGAGTACTCATTGCAAGTGAAATTCGTAAAACACCACAGGTTCTTCCAAAATTGGCATCGTTTCATAAACTTTCTTCAATTACCTTGCCTCAATTACCCCGTGACTTAATTCAGCTGATTTTTATTCTAAGCATGTAACCCATGACCTGTTCCATATTTGAAATCCAAAGAGCAAATGTTAAATTATCGTGATGGACGTTCGAACATAGAACCACACTGGCAGCATAAACGTTGTTTCCTACTTTCAAAAAACTGTAACGTAGAAAAATCAGAGTTCACAATGATACAATGATGGAGGTCGACTTGTCTGGAGAAATGCGCTATTCGATTATGAATTACCTATTTAATCTCATTGCTACTTTGCGTTTTATGTAGTACCCCCAACGGCCTCAACCCACGCGGAGTGTGTTATACTCAAAACAAATCAGCTCCCTTATATTCACGTATTTAGCAGGGGATTGTATGTAGTTCTTTTATGAAGAAGCTGGAAAGTTTTCCAACTTTATAAACCTGCAAATGAGAGCTACTAACCGACAATAATGAACAAAACATGAGCATACCACACCTCGGTATAAGTACCAAAACAGAAAGTCCATAGTGTTCCATTCCATATGTGAGAGTTTATATACGGTTCAATGGACGATGATTTTGGGTCTAACATTAGGTAACAATGACATATGCCTGCAGCCAACAAACAGTACAAAAGGGGTAGACCGTCGTACCCCTCTTGCAGTGCAATCATCTCGGACAAAGGCTGATCTTGGATTTAACGGATTATCATTTTGTTGCAGACATCCATGATCCGAGAAACAAGGTGAAATTATGGGATTTTACGTAAGTCACCTCACCATACCACAACACGTCCTGCCAGTTAGCACAGACCACGTAGGCTCAAACAAATGTGACATACTGCTTGCTGCGTACAACCATCTGAATTAAGAACACTTTCATGGGCATAAATACAGTCATTACAATAATTGAATGGACTGAACAACAATCCCGCTCAGAATTTTGCATACAACTCACAAATCCGAAAACATGGGATTTGCGTTCGTTCGTCGTGATTTACTATTTACAGGCAAGTCTCTCTGCAAACTATACCTAATTGCGGAATTGAGAAACAAGCAGAGTACTTGCGTAATCCCTTTATTATTAAAACCCCTCAGCCAGCATTTCAAAAAGTTCCACAAATTGACCATTTGTTATCAACACAATTAGCATATCTTAAGCTGCCCATATGCATCCATATAAACCCAAAATTGAGCTGTAAAATGGTATTCACAATAAACCTCTCCCTCCTCCTCGCCTAATCTGCCGCAGCCTAAACATGATTTTGTTAGAGAAAGGATACAAAAAATTGCATAAAAAGCCGAAAAGACGGTGATGAAAGCTGGTTCAGTGACTCGCTGATTAATGTAATTTTTAAGCATATGCTTTAAATGAGCCGGAATCTTTTCACTAACATTTGAATTATATGTTTGCTCATTACATTCATGCTATTTGACTGGAGCTAAATAAAAACATTAATCTGACTAAAGAGAATGGGTTTAGATGTTGGCATCATAAAAAAATCCTTTTTCAGCATATGGCACACACTATGTTGTAAT
The DNA here is from genome assembly GCA_036850665.1 of Dicranocentrus wangi. Classification (NCBI taxonomy): domain Eukaryota; kingdom Metazoa; phylum Arthropoda; class Collembola; order Entomobryomorpha; family Entomobryidae; genus Dicranocentrus; species Dicranocentrus wangi. The sequence continues at coordinate 10,306 of JAANSN010002431.1, read as the reverse complement.
ATTCATCACCGATGCAATACGCTAAGTCAATGGCTGACATCCGTGAAAAAATAATGTTCTTTGAATGCTTTTTATTCATTCACATTATTCACCAACTTCTTTTTTTTTGTATCATGAATAATAAAAAAACACACTCGCTCTTGCAGTTTTTTGTATGGAGGTTTTTTTTAAGTATCTTTATTCTGTTTCGGTGTGGATGTGGACCTCTCTCTTGCAAACAACCATGGAGTGATGCAGTGTTCTAAGTCGTCACGATGGAATTGAAATGTTTATGGCTTTTTTTCTTCTGCCTGGAAAGTAGTAAAGGACGTCCGATTGACCTATTACCAATATTTATGGGGATGTTATTCAAATGGAGTTGTTGGGAGCTTTCTTTTTTTTCTCTCTCAGAGAGCCGGATACAAGTCCATACTGTGTCTGTGACAAAACTTAACCCTCGCCACGGTTGTACTGGGTTGTGTTGTGTGGAAGTTGGGTTTCGCAGGGAAAGTGTGGAGTGGACGTGTGCTTGTATGTACATTAGCGCTACATGATGCCTTTTGTCCTTGAAGCTAAAAGGGGTACGTCGACGAAGGCCAAAATTTTGGTAACAATTTTTTTCCCGATGGGTGTGGTCGTAAACCACATTATGAGGGATACATTGTAAGCAATGGTTGATCACGGGTTTAAATAGAACTAAATGAAAATCTAACGCGATATCTAAAAACTTGTTGTGTTGTGTTTAAGCGTCACGTGGGTTAATTGTTTTATTACGGTGACCCATGATATCGATAGATTTGATATTCGGAATGCGTGCTAACGTTCAGTAGATAGGAACATGAGGAAGTTTTATGAAAAACGATCAACAATCAATCAAGCTTCTTTTGAGATTTTCAGTTTATCAAACAGGAAATCCTATTTATCAAGGAAGAATGAGAAAGTGACTGTTCCGACTTCTTTTCTCTATACATTCTTTTACAATTATTGTATTCAAGGATCCAAATCTTTATTCTGGAATCCATTCCATTTACTGCCATAAAAATCCGGAATTCGAATAAATAGTCAAGTGTGTGCACGCTTTAAATATTAACAATCGTTATCCACGCTATGTTATAAGATAGCCATGCATGTTCCTTCGATTTTTTTTTGTTTCCTACACGTTTCACTGTTCACAAAACGATAAAAAAATCCTTTCTAGCAATGCGTCGGGAAGGAATAAAAATACGTTACGCAACGTGTATACGTACAAAACGAAACACAATGCTGCCTAGCTCTACCAAATAAGTTTTCTCCTATTGACAGCCGATTGTATAAAGCGTGCTGCAGGTCGGATACGAGAGTAAAATTGATGGAGAGTGGTAGAGTAGTGTAGCATCATCATCAGAAAGAGCAAGCAATAAATAAAAAAGCTAATGGATCTCTGACTTTTTTCCTTTGCCATTCTTCTAATGACGGTTTGAATAAAAGCCACACACACACACACATTATATAAATGTAGTGGAGTAGCAAAAAGAAGAGGTTGATCTGTAAAAAAAATGTTTGTCAGATGCTTCCTTGTCTGCCTGCTATGCTTTTTGAATTTTTTTCATTGTTCCTCATGATTGTTCTGGCACTTTTTTGCCTTGTTCTTTGACCCAGAAAATGTATTTGGCTCAATTGTGTTGAGAATAGAAGAGTGTTTTCATAAAAAAAAGCGTGTAAAAAAGGAATCCACCACCGCACTGATACAATCCAAATAGAAGCTGTGTGGCAGGAGGAGAGACGCTCGTTGAGATGGTTAACGACGATGATAAAGGAAGGTGGTCTAACTTCCGTGTATCAGAAATAATATTTAGAAAAAAAGGAGGGGATAAAATAGCTAAAGCTAGCAAAAATATTCTCCTCTGTCTACTCTGTTTTGTGTATGAATCAAGGAAACGGCCCCTTTTATCCGACTTCTAAAGCGACCGGATGTGAGCCAAAAACTCTGAGTTTCCGTATCCTCTGACGAGTCGAATGATACTGATGATGCTGGTCCTGGTCTCGATGGCAAGAGAATTGGACTTGTATTTTATATGAGAGGAGAGAAAAGAAAAATGCAATATTTTTTTCCTACTTCATGGAGAAACCTAGTTTTTTGGGATATCTTTTTGAACAACTGGTAACCGATTTGAAGAGTGAAAGGGAAAGGACGGGAACTTGACAATAAATAAGCCGCTTTCTCTTGGAACATTACTGGGGTATATAGCGGGGTACAGTTGAGGCATATAGCGGGTAAATCCATGTGCATTATATACTTAAGATGCCAGAAATATATTACATAATGAAAGTCTGGCAGAAATGGGAACTAGAGAGGAATCCAGATAGGTCAATTCTTCCTTCAACAATGGATCTAACAATCAACTTCTTGTTGGAGACTTGACAGATTTCGCTTCTCCATTCTTTCCCATTTTTTGGTAGGAGTAGGAACGGATGGACGGATACTTTGTCGACTACATATCCATTCTTCCCCGTCCCTTTGTACGTATTTTCACTTGGAGGATACGATTGGCCGGATCTGAGTAAGAAAAGAGAGAGCATTCTTCTCTTTAGCGCCAACCATTCTCCATTATTACCCTTCTATGAGGATATTCTCCTATTGTGCATCCATCCATTGCCATTTTCTTGTAAGACTTGTCTCCTTTCGTGTACAGAGAAACAAAATCGTGTACTAAGTCTTACTCCACTTTACAGACGTTATGGCTATTCTACTCTAGAAACTTGTCCTTTTCTCTTTATACTTTCACTTGCTTACTCCTTCAGTTGAGAGTACCTCAGCTTCAAAAAATCGCCGAATCAGTTGGAAACGGAGGCATATTATAAGTGTAAAAGTCTGTATAAACTTTAGTCATACCCGCGCAGTCAGAAAAAGTTCCACGTCCAAAATCTTGGAAATCCTCTTCATAATATTTCCTTTTAAGCCTTGGTAATGGACGGAAATGTTTGCGATTACTTCTTTTACTCCTCACTACACCCTCGCATTCAGTGGAACCCTCAGAAGAGTCGACTGGTGGATATATACAAGGTGTGTATGAGAAATATGGGGTGTATATTCGTGATGATGATACTTTCATGGATATGGATGCACACATTATTCCATATCTAAACTTTTTCTTTATTTAACGACCAGATAAGAAAAAGTATAACTGTAAGTACTTGAAGCAGCTTCTTTTCTCCCTCCATCGGAACAAGAAAGAGCCTCAATTTTTCTATTTTAAATGGAATTCTTTTCGGTTCAGTCAGAATCCTGTGTACAGTGGAGGGCATCCTGCTGCTGCCGCGTTGAGACTCTTCCCTTTCTTCTCCTTTTTTAATACTTGCAACTTGTGGAATCCCCATTCTCGGCTTGTTTCCTCCTTACCGCTACGACGACGAAAGTCCTAGTTTTCCCGGAGTAATTCCCACATTGTAAATATTACCAACGCGTGTCGTTCGTGGTCGGGGACTTAGCAAAAGACATATAGGTACGTGCTTTAAGGATGAGCACAAAACGTAAATTATATCATGTAAAGAAAGCCCTAGAGATTCAGTAGAAAAAAAAATCTGTGCATATTGTATTCCGTGGCTTCGGCTTTTCTCCAAAAGGAAAGAGGATTTTCAGGTATTTTTATGCGAGAGTAAAAGGGAATTATTTTGCATTCCATTCTCACTTTGTTCACTACTCCTATTATTCACTCATTTCTCTGCTTATTCATTCCCTACATCCCTTTTCAACGTTCCATTTTTTCGATTCCTTTAATTCCTCATTTATTCCCTCCTCTTGACATTGTGGGCGGACAAAGATGGTGTGAAGTTGGAGAAAAAGGCCGTGAAAAAATTTTATAAAAAGGAGAAGAAAGCGAACTGAAATAAAGCCGCAAATTGGGAAATATAAGATATAGATACGTGTTCTAGTCCTACGAGTCCTACCACCAACTACCAACCACCTACCTGCAATCTGCTCTTGGTGGTGTGGTGACGACGTATGGTGAGGGCGAATATAGGTACACGAGCCACGAAAACGAGAAAAACTTGGAAATGTGTGCACAATGTAATGGAAAAACTAAAGTCTTTAAGTTTCATTCATTCCAATTCATTTTAAATAAAGAAACGACAAACAATCCAAAAAGTGACACCTAACCCTCTGAATATAAATATTCGAACGTGCATATTTCCTGGTATAATAAAACTTTTAAGCTTTCCATTCTCCCCTCTTTTTTACATTTATTTCCGAGCAAACTTATATATGACTGCTAACGGTGCAAGCAAACTATATATAATATACGAAGTAAGTTGGCCACAAAAGGAAATAATTTTTGATGCTGCCTTTCATATAATGAAAATGGTGAGTACGGGCATGCCATAGTATAAAATCATATAGGAACATGGTGGCATTGTTATTACTTTATTTTAACTTTTTCAATGAAACTGAACGAATTTCAATGGCTTAACCAAGAATTCTAATTTGTATTATGGGTCTTTGTGTCAACTACAGACCTGCTTATTATGCTTGTGTGGCAAAAGACGATATTGAGGACGCTGCTGGGTTGTTCATGAATTTCCATTTTGTGGTGATGCAATAGTTATACGTTTAATATGATGGTGTTGATGATGGTATGGTGAGTGAATTGAATGAGACGTGTGGAAGGGTAAAGCACACATATATCGACTTAGCTAGGCTAACAATGTCTTACATAATGGCTTTCACAGGGAAATACATATATATATATATATTATGCATATGAGAGAAGTAGCTTTCTCCATTAATTCAAAAAACTATTCATTTTCGTTGAACAACCCGAGAGAATAAGAATAATACTGCAGTGGTGGTGGTGCAGTGTACTCCCTGTTGTCTGAATTTTTGGTGACGTGATGGGTTAAGAGTTATACTTTTTCGGACAAAAGCGGCTGACGAAAGGGAAGAATGGGATTGTAACAATACAGAACGGGGGAATTAGGGGTGAAAAGAATGGAATATTATGCGAACAGGGAAAAAAGGTGCGAGAAAGAAGGACAAAAGTTCTGCCACTGTAGTAGTTGCTTTTCTGGTGGAGACAGCCCTGTATCCTTAAAATATGTATGCATCTTTTGTTACTAGCACACAGCATATTTTCTTAAATAAACGGGAGACTGGAGGAGGGATATTCGGGCAGTGTGCGGAGCTGAACAGGGTGCTGCTGCCTCACGAAAAAAATACAATGCAGGGACAAGGCCAAGTATGTGCTAGTTGACATTTTCTTTATGAGCTTTAAACAATTCCACAATAACACTTGGCTTTTCTATTGAAAAATGGAGGGATGATGAGAAATAACAAAAGAAAGTATTGTTCCTTCCGAGTTGAGTTGGCTGTCCAGAGAGAGACACTCTTTCTCCACTCTCTCATCTCATCGTCGGCACCAGCAAGGTTGAATATGGATGTCTTGTGCCGTAAGCATATAATAACAATAAATACTCTTGGTTTTGGTTTTAAGCAGAGAGTATGTATTCATTAAGATTATTTTAGTAATGGGGTGAGAATAGCGTCAAGCGTAAGCCGTATTATCTTTCGCCCTCTTTTTGTCCGAAGAATAATGGAAAACAAATAGAAAAGATTTGTGAAGAAAAGTCACTTTCTGAATCTGGAAAAGAATCTACTATGCGTAGCCACTTAAATAATACAACTTAATAATAAACTTCTTTTAAAACGTAGATGTCGACTTGTGTAATAATTCATAATTTACTGATTTGACTATTTCAAAATTCGTGTACCTCCTGCGATTTCTGGAATGCTGCCTTTGCATGATATCACACTTAAACTTAAACTGTTAACGCTCAAACCTGGTTTATTAAGAGTGTGGTACATTACGTTATACGAACAAAAGCTGTTCGAATCCGATTTCCAGTTCAGAACAATATAGTTTAAAATATCGCATTCCAGATTAACCAGAGCAGCGACAAATTAAAACTGATAAATTAAATAAATTATTATTAAATACTATTTGACCTATTGCAAATCTAATGGTAAGCAATCAAGTAACAAACAGCTATAAACTAATGTTTATTATTATTATTAATCCTCTAAGATAACTCATGTATTGCACCAGGCACGCTTTGCAGGATAAAGCGTTATATATTTAGAAAGCCAGTAAGAAAAGGGAAAATTAGTTAAATCCTACACTTCAGCTCCATTACAGATTTCCAGCTTCCTGTGGGATGTGTCGTATGAATTTTCGCCGGATAAGATTTATTTGAACTCAATGAAGTAGCAAGTACCAGTAGATTGCTCATTGGTTGGTTATTTATGTAGTTTTAAAATCAGTTTGCCCTATGTATTCGTTTATCGCACTAGTCGACAACCAGCCGAAGGTTTGTGAAGCAGTACTTACATCAACTATCAACCCAACCGGTGCGGTGAGGTATGATGTAGCATGTAGGTACTTGGTTGTTAGTGTTAGCGCTAGCACCACATTTCAAGAGTGTGGAATCAAGAATAATTCACTGTTGTAGTTGTGTCGAGTTGTGAACATGTGTTAGTTGGAGCCAGAAATCACCTTTTAAATAAATTTTTTATTTATATACAAACAGCAGTACAAATTTCGGCAATTTAGAATTTAAAAACTGCACATTACAATTTATTACATACATTCACACACTGACCGTGCTGTGCAATGATTCAGTGCATAAAACCTGCATTAAAGTTGTTTGGTTCCGGAGCCAAAACCCGTAGTGCCGCGTACTGTGTATTAAACCAATGGAACACAGGGAGATTTCTGTCATGGTTTAGCAGAACGGATGTTACAATTCCTGTACCCATAGTCCAAGGGCACATAGCCGGTATGTAGGATGGGCAATAAAAATTCAAGGAAAGATGTAGTAAATACATAGATAACGAAATTGTGATGCAGTGATACATATTGGCAGAAATGGTTTGAAGTTTTTGGTATATGGTATTTCCAACAGCTCAATTGTGGAAAGGGAAGGAGAATCCTGGAAGCAAACCATATACTCCAATAATTTGCATGCATGGAAGTCTAGATAATAGTGGTTCATTTGATCCATTAATTCCGCTAATCATTCGAGGCAACATGACCATTGTCGCAGTAGATTGGCTGGGACATGGGTTGTCATCCCATTCGCCAGGGGCTTCATATGATATCATGACTGACGGAATAGCCAAGATTCAAAGAGTGATGAGACACTACAACTGGGACAAAGTCAGCTTGATTGGTCATTCCGTTGGATCAACAATGTGCTTCGTGTTTTCGTCTTGTTATCCCGAGTAAGTCAAACATTGTCTATTATTACATATATATTGGATATCCATCTGCTAATGTAGTCAACCTGTCCTTACTAACGTGCAGTCGTTTTTTCAGTAAAATTGAAAGATACGTGGCTATAGATGCGATGCATGGAGTGACCCGAGACATTTGGCTAAACACTAAGGAAATAGTTGACACGCTGTTTGATGTAGAAGAAAAGCTTTGTGGCTCTTCCAACAATAAACCAGCATATTCTTACGATGACATGTTGAAACGAGTGTCAAAAGTGAGGAAAGGAACAATAACTGACGAAGGGATTAAAATACTTCTGAAACGGGGTGCAAGGCCCGATCCACGTAGTCCAAATATGTTTCAGTTCACTCACGATTTGAAAACAACAATTCCAGCGGTCTATTTTAGATTTACACGAGAACAGTCTGTGGAGCTTGCCAAACATGTGAAATGTCCTGTTTGTGTAATCAAGGGTGATCCCGGAGAAGATTATGAACCAAGGGAAAAATTTATGGAGACCTTAGAAGTTGTTAAAACGGCAAATGGAGGAAAGCTGGAATTTCATTTAGTACCTGGAACGCATCACGTACACCTAAATGATCCTCACCTTGTGGCTCCTATTATTTCGAATTTCCTAGAGGCTACCTTCCCTTGACTTTTCTTCTTTGTATGGAGCATACCGAAAAATGCTTGAGTGGAAACAGTATGTCGTCATAATTATTTTTTTGTTTTGCTGTGGTAGGATGGATATCCTAAAATTAAAATATCATGACACCACTTATTTCTCTTCTTGACATTCCTTTCCACATCTGCAGACATGTATGTTGTATAGAAAGAAATATAACCTGTATTTATATACTTATGTTCATGAGAAAATCTCATATTTCAGCGTTATCATTGTCATTTGTTTCACATGCATGTATAATTTTAGTCACAGAAATCTTGTATATATACTAAAAGCAATTCATCCAATCATTCATCCTGTCAACCATTATTAACCATCATAATTTCTAGCTACGGCCCCCACGGTCGGATTAGGCCCGACGTCCCACAGTCGACATCCAGTCGTAGTTTTGCGAAGCAAAGACACTCGCAACGCAACTGGCTGAAGTAGTTCCTAAATCAGCTTCTGGAGAAGGCTCAAGTGTCCTTCTCACATCTGTGGTTCGAGGTGATACAGGATGGAAACAGATGACAAGCAAATTCGATTAGAATTACCTTTTGTGTGCTTTCCCCTATGATATACGATGAAATCAAGTCACTTTTGCTTGAGATTTGTTTATATGAGCGCACGTACAGACAGAATACCTAAATACACGTGCTTCTAGCTTCCTTCAGTTACAGTTTAGATTGTAAAAACGACAGCATTTTTTAAGACAATTTCGTATTTCAATTTCTCACCAGCACCTACAATGTTTCAGTGCACTAAAACTGTATTAAGGCTTGATTCGATAGCCAGAAACCATAATACGGTTATCCAATATTTAAATCCAAATGCGTTCAGATGCCTATCATCATACAGTAGAACTGATGTGACAATTCCTGTGCCTATTATCAGAGGACACATTGCCGGTATGTATTTAGGGTGGGTAATGTAATAAAATATTTAAATCGATCAAAAATTGGGAGACATAATCCCACCCAGAATACTTACTTTCAGGTTTTGTTTTTTTCCAACAGCTCAATTATGGAAAGGGAAGGAGAATCCTGGAAGCAAACCTCAAACTCCTGTAATTTGCATGCATGGAGTGCAAGATAACAGTTGTTCATTTGATCCACTAATTCCGCTAATTATTAGAGACAACATGACGATTGTCACGGTAGATTCTCTGGGGCACGGTTTTTCGTCACATACGCCTGGTTCCTCCTATGACTTACTGACGGACGGAGTTTCGCAGATTAACAGGGTGATGAGACACTACAACTGGGAAAAGGTCAATTTGATTGGGCATTCCTTTGGCTCAATATTGTGCTTCATTTTTTCTGCATTTAATCCCGAGTAAGTTTCAATTAAACGTGATATAAAAAATCATTATGAGTGCTCTTTAGTAATGCACATTTTCCATTTTTAGTAAAGTGGAGAAATACGTGGCAATTGAGAATATACATGGAGTACCCCGAGACGTTCTGGTTATGACAAAAAGAACTGAAACCACGTTATTTGATGTCGAACGGAAGCTTACGAATCCATCCAACAAACAGCCAACATACTCTTACGATGACATGTTTAAAAGGGTAACAAAGGCCAGAAAAGGCACAGTAACTGACGAAGGCATCCAGATCCTACTGAAGCGAGGTGCACGGCCAGACCCAACCAATCCCAGTTTGTTTCAGTTCACTCACGATTTGAAAACAACAATTCCGTCGAGTTATGGAAGATTCACGTCGGAACAATCTATGCTACTTGCGAAACAAGTAAAATGCCCTGTTTGTGTAATCAAGGGTGATCCAGGAGAAGACTATGAACCACGGGAGAATTATATGAAGATAGTAGATACTCTTAAAACAGCAAATGGTGGAAAGCTGGAATTTCATTTAGTACCTGGAACACATCACTTGCACCTAAATGATCCTCACAGTGTGGCTCCTGTAATTTCAAAATTTTTAGAAACTACCTTTCCTTGATTTGACGTGTATATCAGAATATTCAGAATAATACAGTAAACATCTTTTTGTTAATGGACAAGTGCGTAATTAACATCATAAGTACGGAAACGTAATTCAATAAATATAAAAAGTCTTAGGTTTAGTAATTATTTGCTTTGTTACTTTTACTAAAGGATGTCGCCAACCGGACTCCGGTAACCGGAGTCCTCCCGATACCAAGGCCTGGTATTCTCAATATATCTCAATATTTTAATACCAATCAATTGCAAGTTAAGAAAACGACTTGAGGATATTCATATAAATGCTTTGTTGATATTTTTGACAACTCAAACTTTGGGCCAGCGTATGTAGGTATGTATGAAAAGAAAAGGGAAAGGACCACAAACTTCCAAGAGTTTATGCATTCATCGCTTTAGTTTAGAGTTAACAGTGTCTTATATTCTTCTGGGGTATAAAAATGGCACATGCTATTT
>JAANSN010002430.1:0-24174 GCA_036850665.1 Dicranocentrus wangi | reverse complement strand
ATATTCTTATTTCTATGGAAAAGCGTTGAGTTAACCCATAGTTACTGGGTACTCAGTACTCATTCAGAATATTCTTATAATGTTTGCAAGGTTAGGTTCGGGTTTAAAGGTTCAGAATTCAAGGTGAAGTGATATATTGATAAAAACCTACTACAAATGCTTTTAATTATTCTAATGTTAGGTTCAGAGTCGAAAGTTAAAGTCATGGTTACTTTTGATTTGGTCCATGCTAGGTTCAGAATGAGTGTTTTGATACGTAATTTACAAGCGTTTTTGCAATAACTATGGGTTAACTTAGATATATCTGCGTACAAAAAGTTACCCTGTCGGGGTAATTTTCCCGGTACATATGTATTTCCGCAAACTAATTTCAACTGTTTTACTTGTTATAGGGACTACATGGTCCAACGAAGTAATATCAATTATCAAAACCCTAAATTTCCAGGGGCCGTACTTCTTTAATTGTTCCACTTCAAATGACCAAATCCTCATCAGAGACCGGACTATTTACAAGGATTTACTTAGGTAAATTTGTATATAACTGTTGTAAATCTTGAAATTCTTGAATACTTTCTTAGTTCTTTCTTTCTAATGTGTCCAGTCCAGTCTTCATACCCGCGTGGCGTGTCATACCCGCCTACTATGTGTTGCAGCAATATTTTTGTGTCGAGAGTCGGAATTCAACCCTTCAGTTTGTCGATTACAATTAAATCTAATAATAACAAAAACTGCATTTTTAACCAGGACGACACATGTTAATAATAATAATTACGCTTCTTGTCTGTACATTTTAATCATTCATTGTATGGTTTATAAATGTATATGTATGGTTGATAAGTGAACTGTGGGTATTGAATTAGTGAAAAGTTATTGTATAATATTCGATTTGTCTTCGGGACGAAGCAGTTGTTTGAACTTCCAGTATTACAGAGATAGTAGATACAATAAATGAGTACCCTCAATCCGTTTGTGGTACAAACTAGATATTACGTGTTTGCTACTTGCTTGCTACTACTACGAGTCAGACACATGGAAAATATCTACATCTTCTCCTATACGCCGAACCATATTCTATATGAAAGAATGAATTTGTATCATGCATTTTATATTCTGAACCTGAGGAGTAAAGCAGCATCACTTAATTAGAACTTTACTGAATATCTTAATATATTGCTGAATATGAGTACTATTTGTGGTACAAACTAGATATTACGTGTTTGCTACTTGCTTGCTACTACTACGAGTCACACACAGCGCAAATATGGAAAAATATCTACATCTTCTCCAATACGCCGAACCATATTCCATATATGAAAGAATGAATTTGTATCATGCATTTTATATTCTGAACCTGAGGAGTAAAGCAGCATCACTTAATTAGAACTTTACTGAATATCTTAATATATTGCTGAATATGAGTACTATGACACAAGACAAAAAATCACATCAACAAACCTACGTATTAATTCCCCAATTACACTATATTTCTGAACATCAGTAGAATTCACAATACAGCTTATGACTGCACAAATATTTATATAGTATTAAATAATTAAAACACAGGGGGCAAATTCCAAATACTGTTGGAACTACTCAATATGTTTCGAGAAATGTTTGTAATGTAGGATGCTGAAAAATATAGTCAATGATAATGATGATACGTACAAAAATCTGAATAACACAATATTAATCCCGTAGTATTTTACTGATTTGGATTCAAGCTGGTAGCCGACATAAGCAATTTCTCATTTAGTTGAACTTGGACACGAGTGAGTTGCGCAAGATACATGGACATCAATAAATCCTGTAAATAGATATTTAAAAAGTATTTGAATATTTGCAAACATATCAGAAAACTGAAATATGTAACCAGCTTACCTTAATATTAGAGTTAAGCATGTTGTCCAATTCGTCTCTATTCATTTTGGGAACAACCTGTACCAATTTCAGAAGATTTCTTCCGATCGAGTTATCAGCTGCAATCCTATCCGATATTACGTCTTCGACGTAATTTAATACAAGACTTAAAGTATCTTCCAAATCGCCACAAGCTTCAGTGACCTGCGGAAGTTCAGCTTTTGGTTCCGTCTTTCCGTTAGGGATTAATCTCGTTTTCAGCAAAGTTTTCACTAGACAAAATCCATATAACTCACAAGATTACACTTTGTAATTCCAAGTTATAAAAAACTACTTTAAACTACATAAAAATCAATAACAACTCACAAGCAACCGCCTCCGGGGGGTAAGTGAGAAGTTCCACCGGAATCGGACTGAACATCGCACCCTGTGATCGATCTGGAACTCCAATGTCAACTCTGCAATGGGCAAATCAAAATATTCTGAATGAGCTGTTATATTATTTTTACACTCTAATTCCAGATGAGCAAGCAGATAAACAAGTGTCTTTTCCAAGAACGATGCTACTTACTGGACAAACCCTTTGATACTCAATTTTCCTGTTCGGCATGTCGTGTCCACCAACAAATGAACTGGTTTTGAACACTGACGTGCGTAATAGTCATTAATAGGTACAGCAATACTTGTTACTTCAAAACCAGTTGCCCACCATCCAACAATCACCTCCGAAGGATGAACTTGCTTGTTCAACTTATACATTGTGTCAGCAATATGCATCTCAATGGACACCTGAATCAGAGTCGGAAATCGAAATAGTTTGTTGTTATAATACTCCGGGCGGCTCCAGTTAGGAGACTTATACCCAAAAAATTCATTATTCAAAAAATATATAGTCTTTATTACCGTTCCATCTTGCGGGCTGATACTGTGAGGCACAACAAAACAGTTGCTCACTTCCACACAGTTTTTATCAATCGTTCCTGAAAATTGAGTAATAATAATCATAAAGTCAACCATTCAGCACTATCACTATTACTAAAGTACCATTAATTAATGTGTACATTTTTAAAAGACAGACAGACAGGGCTGTGCTCGAGATATTATGGTTGGAGTATGGTTGGAGTAAGGTAGGTTGGTAAGGATAAGGATTATAAGGATCACTGGTCTCTTTTAGTACGTAATTATTACGTCGTAATAAATACGTATTCTCAATTCTCAAACATGAAAATCTGCGTGATGTCTACCTACATACATGAATGATAGTAATGAATAATGATAAATGTATGTTGTATAATATTTAGGATCTAGTCGGATCTACAAGGAGATAGTTGAGTTGGGTTGGACTGAATTTAAAGCACTACTTGACTTAAGTGGTGACCTGAACCTAAACTCAATCAAATTAATTATTTATATGGCAGGTTCAGTAATGAAAAAGGCTGTTTGGTTTGGTAGCATAATGGTAAGGTCAATAGGTCAAAGGTAAAGTATATTCTAGCACGTTGTTTATTTATTTATTTATTATCGAGCAGAAAAACAAAAAGCATACCCAACAATGTTCCAAGAATAGATGTTCGATCCAAATTTCGGCGTTCATACGCATTGATGATTTGGAACAGGACGACAGGATGCACTTTCACCGTCAAATTGAGAACCATCTTGAAATTGTTGATTTGATTGTTATCCCTTCCCTACCAATGAAATGAATGTCGTAATCAAATCAGATAAATCAACTATTAAAATTAAAAAACCAACAACACAAACAACTAACTAATAATCAATATCCAGTTAGATAGCGTGTTTTCGTGTACTTTTTATTTCCTAGTCTTTTATTAGTGATAGGTGATGATAGGCAGGCTCGGTGCGGTGCGGTTGCGGTAGTCCTCCGGTCCTTCTTTGGAGTTCCCTTCTTTCTGCTGTTGCTCTTGCTGTTTGTTTGTTTGCTGTTAATTGGGGGTGACGGTGCAGTGGTCGCGTCGCGTTTTAAAATCCGGGCTGTTATGTTATGAGAGAAACAATTAGGTATGTCGTCGTCGTTTAAAGTGGAGAAACTAGTGATGTAGTATGTTATTGGACCAATGGCCAAAATGCAAGAAATTTCTTCCCAAAGTTGGTTGACAAACTTGAGTGAGCGTGAGGAAAACGAAAGCAGGCGGCATGAAATTCGGTTTCCTCAAAATGCCAGTAGAGTGTGTGTGAGTGAGTTAGCTAGATGTGCAGTGGTAGTGCTATGCTGTACAGTACAAGAACTATACAGGGTGTCCTGTGAGGTTCCTGCCGTACTTTGTATTTTGATTCTTTGGACTTTTCTAAGCATAAATCATTCTCTTCATATGTGTCCAATTCGTAACCGTTTTCGAGATATGGACGTCCAAAGTTGTGTACCCTGCCTGACCCTGTCGACAACTTTGAACGTCCATATCTTGAAAATGGTTACGAGTTCGACCCATATGAAGAGAATCATTTATGCTTAGTTTACAAAAGTCCAAAAAATCTAAATTTAAAGTGTTGACCTGTCCTTCATCATTCATGTTACAATTTGTCGGGAAGGCCCCGACACGGTACACTACTTTAACAGTCCATATCTCGAAAACGGTAATACGAATTCGACATAAATGAAGAGAATCATTTATGCTTAGAAACCCTCAAGGAATCCGTATACGAAGTATGGCAGGAACCTCACAGGACATCCTGTATATATACTACTACAAGCAAATCTTCAAACTGAACAAACACACACAAAAAAGGGCATTAACAACTGACAACAAGTAAGGTATGTACCTGGCTGGTGCCTATGCGTGTTGGCTAAATGTCTCCTCTTCTGCCTACCTCTATCATCTTACAATTAGTACCACCTAACCTGCTATCTATCTATACCTTCTGCCTTCTACTACTGCGACTGCGACTGCCTATACTATACTCCAGCCAGAGACACTCCACTCCACAACTATTTACTTTTANGACACTCCACTCCACAACTATTTACTTTTACCTTTACCACACGCTCCTTTCTACACAAAATCACGTGTACGTACGTTACTTACGATCCATCGTGCTAAAAAATGTGAAATTGGTGAGAAAGGGAATGAAATGAAATGAAACGGACGACGGACGGGAAGGCCAACCCCCGCCAGTCGACATTCCTACTCCCGCCGGCCAACACTTTCCAGTCGATACCTCTTGGAACCGGTTTGGGGTTAGGAACTTTCATGCGTGGTTGGTTAACTCAACTTATCCTAACCGAGCATGAATTTGTGAAAGGTACTCAAGACCCTCCTATAAGGCGCATTTTACTTGTTCTTGTTACAATATCAGAAAGATTCCCTATAAACCTAAGATGAGATTAGAATAATAATTAGATAAGATTAAGAGTTGATTAGAATTGAATCTGAGCCGAATGATCCCCAGATATTTCAGGATCATTATATAGAGCGGCCAGGCTTCCTTTTAAAAGTGTCGACTGCCTCAGAGTTGCGTTTTTTAAATAGCATTCTCAAATATTTAGAGACTTCGGTTTTAATTGGAATTTAAGGTGTCGACCAGCGGGTAACTTCTGTCGACTGGCTGGGAGGTGGCGACGTGAAGGAAAAGTATAGCCCTGGGCCCTGGCCCTATAAATAAACAGCATGAGTGAACGGAACAGAATATTTTTTGTACCATCATCATGTCATCATAGTGGCATAAAACAAACTTTGAATGGAATCGGTGGTCGGACGGCTTTCCCATATTACTTATTTATTTCGTACACTTTTTAAAAGGTAAGTTCCTATAATAAATAATAAAAACATAATATTTAAGTGGTTGACGGCTTCCCACCTCCCACCCCGTCCGTCCGATTGCATTGCTTGCGATGAGACAGGACTGACAGGAGGTTAAATTGAACTGGTGTGCACAAAAAGACAATTTTCTGTATAGATTTAAATAGGTATGTGCGTGCGATCTTTGCTCTGATTTTCCAACAGGAGGAGTCTGGCTGCAGCAACTACTGCAACGTCTGCAACCCATTAAATTAAACGGCGCCTGCGACTGATGGATGACAACTTCGCTTCAGGACTTTCAAGAGGAAGAAAACAACGAACGTTAGTTGCTTGCCAGTGTGTTGTGTACTACTCTGCGTGTACACGAAGGAAACCAAAACGAATGACGAGTAAAAGTAAAAAGGCACGCGGTATAATGGACGATAGTTGTGATAAGTTCGAGAATGCCACATTGCATTTAAGTGTGCCATTTTCATCCGAGCGTGAAGCCGAAGTTGCATATAATTCGCTTCGCGTGGACAGTGAACCTAAGAGGAGTCAAGTTGTCAAAACATTATCAACCGAAGGAAATAGGTTAATTGTGTAAGTCACTAAATAATACTATTACAATTTACGGTCGGGTGTACGATAAGGTGGGTCAATATCGTTCAATCCTCCAGGTGTTTACATGAGTCGTTTTTTAAAAATTTATTGCAGGGACCTTATTGCACCTGATGCTAGACAAATCCGACTCTCGATGAATACATTTTTGGATCATTTAGTACTCGTTCAAAAAGTTATTAATACATTTTCAGATCAGTCATCATGAACCAGCAACTGTTAAGCGATTAGTTAAGCAAATGAGGGGGATAGGGCAGCTGCGAAATGAATTAATTTTTACTCAACTCAAGCCGTTTATTTATAGCTGGCGAAGAATCATGGACTACAATACAATACAAATGTCGGTGGAGGAACATACTCCGTCACCTCAGGAAGCTCGAGGAGTCTACGGTTTTGCCCTATTTATATTTTTGAAGATGTTCATTTTTTTCTATTTCGTATGGATGTTTTTGCCATTAGACTTCATACATAGTTTGCCATATGCACCTCCACAGCAATACTGGGGAATCGCCGTTCCTGTCTTTTTCTGTAGTGGGTTGTTTATGTTCGCTTTTTACATTTACCCTGCGCTTCATGGTTTACACGATGGAAGTTTCAATGACGCCAGCTGTATGACAGATCCCCATTCTCATTCTAAAGGGTATTTTGACAGAATCAGAACCAAAGCTAAAGTAATCGCAACCCCACAACGGCGAAGCAAGAGAAAAAATAGCGGCCCTTCATTGAAAGCAATTAAAGCAAGCGAAGAAATTTATGAAAAAAGTAGAACAGTTTCTGCGAAACAGCAACATTACAAGGAAATGCAGATTCAGCCAATAAGAATATTCCCGGAATGTGATACAAAACCTATAGCCCCGGTGTGTGATTTGCAGTTGGATTTTGTGTGTAAAAAGATTATATTCCAAGTTGAAAGCAAACCAAGCAAAACGTTGTAAATAAATTGGCACATATGCTTGATAGTTAAATTGAAATTTAATACTACTTAATCGTTTATTCTCATTACTAAATACAAGTTTTGGCAGTTTTGGTTTCTTTTATTACACTATCCTCATGAGGAAGGTTCACTATTTTTGCAACAATTAGTTAGTTCCCACATAGATGTAAGGCGCAAGGGAGTTACACGAAGGCACTACAGCTTACCACAAGCGTTTTAACTTTCCATCCGCAAGTTGACCTAGCTCATACACCCGTTGTACATCCTCTTCAGTTCTAGCCCAATAGCCTGGCCTTGGTGTGAACCACATGGTAGTGTCGAGCTTGTGGGAGAAAGGATTCCCATGTTGAGATGGTTTTTCCCACGTTGCTGGAATAACATCATAGCCTTCAATTCTGGAGTCTTTGTAGATCCAGCCCAAACAAGCAAACAAAGCCCCGCTCAATAACCCGGTTCGGAAACTTCGAACTAGCAAAAACTTTTCAATATGAAATACAAAAATATAAAACGAATATTAATCTGATGCATGGACACTGGACATACCGTGCTTTCCAAGGACTACACCCGCTGCAATCCCTCCAGCCACGTGGTTTGTATGATCAGTTTTTCCTCCACGAAGGCCGCATACCAAGTTGACTGTTGCACTGTATGCAATTGTACAACCAATCCATGGCGTGTAATGGTATTTCATTCGTTGGAGTACCACTGGCCATCCTCCCTGTTAAATTTTTTTTTATTCTAGCAAGCAAAGCATCAATCCAACCTTATTAGCTGGCTGCGAAGCAAGACGAGCTTATGATCTTGCCATGTCTGTCCGTCTGTCACGCTTATAATTGATGAACACTTCAATTATTTTGAGATCGGACAATTTGGGTTATGTTCTACAGAGTAATTGGGGGTGTTCAACGGGTTACTTTTGGTTGCTATTATGGGTTTTTTTGGGGTGGGGTGGAGTTCGGTTCGTTTTAGGCGAATTTGGATTTGTTAGATGGATTAGTCAGGGTTGGTTTTGTTGTTTAGTTTTATTAGGGTTAAGGTATGTTTGGTTGATTACTAAGACCATAAGTTCGGTTCGTAAGGATTAGGCAGCGAGCTAGTTATTCCGGTTGGTGGACTTGTTCATTTCATTACTATAATTTTGTTACATTTTTTAGACAATTATAGGTATGTCACACCAACTTTGTTATTATGAAGACAAACATCCAACATGGTCATAAATGTTCCGAAGCCAAAGGTATATTTACACATGATTCCTGTCTTCTCCAGAAAGTTTTCATCGTCCTTCCCCTCAAACGCGTCTTCTAAATATTTCCCCCATGTATTTTGATTATAACGTCTTGTTTCTGGCCCTTGGGGTCCATACAAGAGTCCTGCAATCACGTTGTCTGGCATTTTTCGGCACCGTCATGGGACTGGGACTATAAACTGAAAATTACTACAAAAATGTCGGTATTATTATTATATCGTATTGCATAGGATCATCCGGTTCAGTCACACAACAGGGGACTGTCAGACCGGAAATTATTATTATTTTGAAGTTTGAATTGTGGTTTTGCAAACTTTGAGTAAGTCAAATACCTGAAACCTGGTTATCAAATTATCAATAATAATGATATTTAATAATTCACGCTACATTCAACTTCCAATTCCCATCCAATCCATCAGTTTAAATGTGATTGTGATTAATTTAATAATCTCCACCAGCCAAAGCGCCGGTGAAGTTCTACAATTCCTCTGCTTTTTATTTTTACTTATTTAAAGTGCAGGTGCAGAGTGTGCATTATGCAACTGTGCACCAAAACTAAATAAACTTTTCACCTGAGATTCTGTGTTTTGTTTTTGCTTCCAATGTTTATATTTGATGCAGCTGCAGTAGAGCCGGCAGATATTAGATACATACCGTGTCTCTCATGTGATGTGATGTGTTAAATAAAGCATGCAAGTGGTTATAGGATGGGATGGGATGGTGGAATCTCTCCAGCATAGGCCACCTGCAGTCGACAGTCGACGGCCCTCCCTCCTGCAGTCGACACTTTCCAGCCGACCTTTTGAAATCACATCTTCACAAAAAGGAGCTTGTCCGACCGAACAGGCTATGTAGTTTCGAATTAGTTTTTATCAGCATTTTTGGGATCCTATTGGTGGTTCCTTGAACCAAATGTTGTATTAACTGTTGTTTCTCCAGGCACAGGCTCACTCACCTTCGAATTCTGTCGGTCGCTTCTTCACGTCTTCATGTGCATGTTTCAAAATGAAAGGTCTAATTAAATTGCAATAAATTCAAAATAGCAGCAACTAGAGATTTCCTGGTTCTGATATATGTGCAATGTTGTTAATGTACTGAACAGCGATAAGTGGAATATCTACGTATCTACTCTTATAAAAGAAAAGCTTTGTATGTGCGTGTGTGCGTGATCTTGATCTAAACAGGAGAATATGAGAGCGAGCGAAGCGACGTGGCGAGCATTCGGAAAGTTCTTAAAGTAAATTATAGTAATGCAGCAAAAAATGTATGCAACCGTTTTGAATTCCATACATTTATTCTTGGTCTGTTGTTGTCATCATTCATTAGTCCTGACATTAACACACCACAACTCCGAATTAGTGTCGCGACCCAAATGTTTAGCCAGTACTTAGTACTGGTCCGAATTTCTAGTGTATAATAAATTTAGTTTCTGAAATCTGTCAGACTGACTCCCTCTTCAAAAAGGTAGGAGGGTGGTGGGTGATGTTGAGTATGCTGTGCTGTCTGTGAGTGTGTGAGTTGTGTTGTGTGTGTGAGTGAGTGAACGCTTGTGTTGGCAGTTCTATAACGCATTACATATACCGGGTCATTATTATGTGCCATGTGTACATGGTACATTATAAAAACAGGACAAAAAAATGTTGGGGGTGGGTAAAATGTCTGTCCCGTGTATCTAGATATCTGTATATCTGGATATCTGAATATCTGTTTATCCGCTCTATAACGCCAGTATGGTTCATCCGATTGACGCCAAACTTGACATATACGTTCACTGGTTACTAAGAAAGAAATCTGTTGAGTTTAAGCTAAATCGGTCAAAGGTCAAAGGTCAACCAAATTCAAAAACATGTCAAAACGACAAAATGTTGAATTCTGATAATGTCAATAGATAACTAAAGATAAAATCAGATAATTGAGTAGTTTGAACTAGGTCAGAGGTCAAAGGTCAAGTCAACAAAATGCAATGTCTTCTAAGCTAATTACATTTCTTGAATTCTGACAACGCCCGTGAATGAATAAAGATAAAAGAGGATAGCTGAACAACTTGATCTAGGTCAGAGGTCAAAGGTCAATGAAAATAAATTGTATATCTTCTAAGGTAATTGCATTTCTTGAATTCTGACAACGGCAGTATATGATTAAAGACAAATTAAGATAACTGAGTAACTTGACCTAAGTCAGAGGTCAAAGGTCAATCCAACAAAATGCAATATATCCCAAAGTTAATGATATTTTGAATTTTGATAACGACCATAGAAAATTGAAATCAAAGATCATACTTAATTGAACAACTTGACCTTTGACCTATCATTTGTGATGTACATGGCACATCACTAATCTGATTACAGATTTTATTATATATGTAGACTACAAGAAATAACATGGGATATATTCATCATGTAATGCGACTTCTGGTCCAATGGCAACGAAAAGTCAAGTTAACAACAACAATGATGAAAATATCCCATGCTATTTCTTGTAGTCTACCTACATATATAGTAATAGTTAATAGTAATCGCATTGTATAGTAAAGTTTGCATGCAGGGAATTAATTCCAAAGAATGTCATTTCACATTTTAGTTGTAGTAATGGTCATCTCCTGTCACCTGTCTTCACTCTTCAAATTTACTTGTACGTAAAAAGTAAAAATTGCCAATTTCCAAATCTCTTATTTTGCAAATATAGGTGTAAACGAAAGGGACAAATGTGTATTGTTTGTTGTGTTGGTTGTGTTTGTGTTATATTTTTTGTTGGTATTTAAGGTATACAGTTGACAGTATTCAATAACACGCACGCAATATGTATACAGTACACAATAACGAAGCATACCTATATAATATATATATATAGTCCAAATCAATCATCATTCCTATTTGACTAGTAAATTACGATTAAGATTAATTATATTGAAAAGAGGTGGAGGGTGTGGTGGTGGTGGTTATGCCACCCAAATCCCAAATCCCAACCTGTGATGTGATACCTGTGGTTTTCAGTTTCAGTCACACAGATGCACCTATATGGACAAAGTCCAATATATAGCCAATTTCTTACATCTTAATTGTTTGCGGGGTTATGGTGAATGGTGCTTGGATTTGGATTATTAAAATTAAAGTAAATTGTGGCAGTTTTATTATAATATTGAACTTGTGGTATAATGTTCACAGGATCAGCGGATGTCACTATAATGTCAGTAAAAGTCGGAAGCTTTATTATAACCTAAACTAAATTCAAAATGGTAATTCAAATTCCTAAATTCAAAGATCGGTAAGACGTCGGACTCGGAACGACTCTGACTCGAACATTTGACATTTGTGGTGAGTGAGCGTGACGGGCTGATAGATCGTCAGCGAATTCGGCGGATCAGGAGTAGGACCGGACAGGACTATCAGGATCAGGCAGGACAGGTCGGGCTTAGGAGGACGGGGCTAAATGGTAATAAATGAAAATATAAAATCGTGTATGTCGTTGGTAGCGGTTAGCGGTAAAAAATCTGATAGTTGATACGGAAGTGGAGAAAGCCTTAAAACTGACGGCTAAATTGACTAATTACTAATTAAGAAAATAGTGTAAGTGTAAAATGGGTATATTATAAAGCGCCCGGACGAGTGTCCGAAACCGTTGAAATTATTTTGCGGAAATTAATATCTAAATGCCCTATATAGCCTATAGGGTCACTCATGTTTCAAAGGAGTTTAATTGAATTCATGTAGTGTTAGGTTAGGCTATGAAAGGTTTAGAGTATTGTCTATGTATATCAATGTATATATATCTATGTATATCTTGGACCCTACAGGGCTAGATTTCTTTGCGGGTATGCATTTCCGCAAACTAATTTGAACGATTTTAGACACTACTAACCATCAGCTATCGATATCTAAAAAGCCAGAATCCCATCCCAGTCCGGGTGTTTTCCGCGTAATGTTCCGTAAAATGAATACCTACTGTTTTTATTTCAACATGTTTGCAATACATATAAATACATAATCACAAATCATAGTAGAAATTATGAAAATCTTGTCCATGGAAATGCCTGGAGGGAATAATAAAATTTAATAACTCCCCCCATCCCCATCAAGTAGTATAACGTTTTTAATGCTACATGTCGATCATTGGATGTTCCTCAGGAACAATTATCATCAGGTTAGAGGTTAGGTTAGGTGTTAGGTTAGGTCGCAGTTTCTGTTTCCGATCGACATGCGACATACTCGATGGAATGGAGCGGACTGCGGAGAGTTATATTAGTCAATTTTCCCAAAAACTGACTTTTTTAATCTTGGAAAGATTTGTTAGTTTAATTCAAATTGATTTTATTTTGACTGCTTTAAGATCCCACTATCTTCGATCTCTCAATAATTTACATTGAAAGCAAAGACCACAGGAAGGATATCTAGTCAAGCCTGTTGCGGTATTGAATATGTTGCTCGTTTTTTCTACCTGTTTTGGTACCATTCTATAACCTCACGTGGACGTGTGTGGCGGATAATTGTCTACATTGAAGTGCATCGCTATTGAAAATGAACAAGTCACAGACGAAATGGTCGGAATTATTTCCAACACGATGGGCACCTGTGATATTTGTGCTATATATGGCCTTGTTTATAAATCAAGGTAATTGATCCAAATTTAAACACTGACGAAAGCAAACTAGATGCGGCGGAGGAAATTATTGATTATATTGACCATCTTTATTTATGATCAATGTTATTTCAGGCATTCTTGTCACCGCATCACAAAACAAAAACCACCAAGGCTATACTTACAATACTGTAATGGCAGTTTTACTTACTGAGTTTATTAAACTCGTTGTCAGCAGTGGACTATTCATACAAAGGTAAGATTATCTAGTTTATATCGATGTCGATGTCACTTATTCATCAGAAATTATTATTATTATTATATGAAGGTGTGTAAAACACCTGAGTAGAAAGAAATTTTATGACCAAATGCATGCATTTTTGTTTAAGTTTGTCTTGTTTTTTAATTACAATTATCTTAATTATTCATTATATACAAAAAAAATTTATATACGGAATTGGTTAGGATTTAGGATTTTGAACATTTTCATTTCAAGCTTTAAATAATTTCAATTGCAACATTTCAATCGAAGAATAAAAGGACTCCGTATCTATTTCTGTCTTTTTAGTGTTCATAGACAAATTAACTCGACTACATCTTCCACTAGTGGTAGGGAAGATAACAATTCTACTATCTCATCATCATGTTCTTGGCATTATACCTCTAGTCAACTGAAAAAGTCAATTGTCAAGAACAAACACCTCGTTTGTCCTTGCTTACGCCAGTCATCAACATTGTATAAATCGTCGTTTTCGATAAGTTTATTTAAAATTATTTCGTATTATTATTATCTTCTTAGAAACTCCGCAAGTATTTTTGTAAACGAGATTCGGCAAAATCGCAGAGGTGAGGAAATAGATTTGTAAAAATATAACTGATATTATATACCTAAATAAAGTAAAAAGCAATGAAATGAATTCAACCTGAGTAAATTTGTACGCAAAAATGGACAAATGCATACTATTTCAAATTTAATGTAACTTTCGTTTTTATCCTGCAGTATTCTTTTTATACTTTATACCTGCGGGTCTGTACTGTCTTTACAATAATTTGGCGTATGTGAATCTGGTGTCTTTTGATCCAACTACTTACTTTCTGCTACTACAGTTTCGAGTAGTTGTAACAGGTATTGTATTTCAGGTTAGAACTTGATTATTCAATAAAGTTTATTGTAAAATGTTGATAATGTACTTTATAACTAATAACTTCTTGTTTTACCTTTTCAGGTTCTTTTTCAAAAACAATTAAGCAGATATCAATGGATTAGTTTACTTTTCCTCACGGTTGGGTGTATGGTCAAGGAAATTAACTTCAGTGGTATCTTTGGCGTTGAAGATCCACTCGAACCATTAGCCAATGGAGAGGCTAAAAATGTGAAAACGGTGCAGGACGCCGCAACCAAAGTAAAAAAGTGGATTCTGACTGAAAACCCGTTTGGAGTATTGTTGATATTGCTTCAGGTTAGCATTAATTTAGACATTTACGGAAATTGGTTGTGCAACAGTCACCTAAATGTTTCAAATTTTTATACTTTTTAATTTATAGGTGCTATGTTCTTCTGGGGCTGGCGTTTATAATGAGTTCCTACTGAAGCGACCCGTAACAAACCAGCAGAAGCAAACCCCGGTCTTGATCCAAAACGTTTGCTTGTACATTGATTCAATAATATGCAACATTACCATTCTAGCATTCCAAGGAAATCTTCATGCAGTCTTCGAATACGAAACCTTGGCCATGATACTTTACACTCCAATAGTTTTAGCTGTTGTCATCAATAACGCAGCTATTGGAATTGTCACCAGCTTCTTTCTTGCTCAACTAAACTCTATTCTGAAAACCTTCGCAAGTGCTCTTGAGTTAATGTTCACCGCCATTTTGTGTTGGATGATTTTTGGAATACCTATTCATCTAAATACCGTTATTGCCATATGCATCGTAACGTGGGCCATATTTCTGTATTCTAAAGAACCTGTTGTCAACACCGCTAATACAAATCTGATTGCTCCAACATGCTCGTCGTACGGTAGACGAAGAAGTGATCATGATGCGGAAGATATGCAAAAAGTGTTAGATGAAGAGCTGGAAGTTTAATTGATCTGGATTTTGCCTTGCCTTAGATTTCCCTTAGATTTATTGTTTTTACTCTTTTTACGGTCTATTCAAATGCGACGTGCGTACAGTTCTTGTAAGTTGCATCAAAATGACGTTCCACAGTGAATAAAGCAGGAAATACGTTATGTACAGTAATGAATAATTTAGAAGGTATTGTAATGTTGTAGTTCCTGATTAAATGTTTAACCAAGTTTCAGTATGTTAACTGTGATGAGGATGAGTCAAACCGTTACCAAAAGATATTTTATGTAATGATTTCGTGTCAGAATGAGTTGTTGACTTTTGTTTATATGCACATTTAACTACCAGTATCGCTACAAAATGCTTCAGTGCCTTCAAGTCCGAAACTGTCCATCGTTATCTAATTTAAACTTAGGTAGGCAAAATTAAATTACAAAGCATAGCAAAGCATCTATTCCAGTCGTATTTAGATTTTACAATACAATCAACCAAAGCCATTGTTCGTCTGTTAAACATGCAAACTAATGCCAGTATAATTTGTGGTGACTTTTACATATAGGATTTCCCACAGTAGAGTTAAGGAATCAAAAGATTAATTATTTATAAGATCAAGTCGGTGAGGTGTCTTTATCAAGCAACGAGAATTAATGTACCTTCCTACAGGTAGTTTTCGCAAAAGTTTTCCTTGTGTATTATTGTGATCCATAATTCATTATATCGCTATTATATTATCATTTTACAATGCAACATGTTATATCGTTTAGTTTCTTGTTAGTTTTATTGTAAGTTCTTATACCTAATATGTATCAACTCGACAATGCAAAATAAGATGCTAAGAGATTGTTATTAAATCAAACGAAAACCACTTTACTACAGATTACAACAAACCTTAATTTTGTAAGTCGCGAATACAATATAGTAGACAGACTGTACAGTACACTGACGAGAAGACAGTACAGTATTTGAGAAGCTCCAATACAGAATACAGTACAATTGTACAATTATCTATACTATAATATACTATAACACATCAGGTTTGTGTGATTAAAGCAGTGATTCGGCAAATCGATTTGCATCTTCCTCCGATTTAAATAGGGATAGGCCTATAGGATTCTCTAATAGAACAGTTGCTTTCTTTCCAGACTTTTCAATATTTATAAACCTGTATCGCAAAAAAAATAACCAACCTGCGACCAGCTCCAAAATACAAGCTTGTAATTGTAAAAGCTTAAAATGATTAGCGTACCTAGTAAATGGTCCATGCTGGTCCACTGTTATGGGCTTTTCATCGTCAATACGACAAACATATATAGTGGTGCCATAAAGTACATCTACGTTCACTGCAGATATTTCTTTTCCACTGTCATCACATAGACGAAACGATCGTCCGTATAACGCAAACAAGTTTTCCACCTGTACGGAATAATTTTTAAATAAAACAGACCACACGAGTTGTCAGATTAGTCAGTGAGTCGGTGGGTATTGAGAATGTACCATTTTACGTGTCGCGTGTTAAAATTGACCTGACTTTTAAAATAGTCAAATACCAAAATTAAACAAAACAATGTTGTACCTCTAATTTCAATGAATCTAAGGAAAGATTTTGCTTTCCCACCGGATTTTCCAACAGTACAGTCCCCTTCCTTGCTAGGTCATCATAGCCAGGTTTCACAGTATCACTGAGAACTAAATTTATATATTTGCAGTGAGGATTCGATTGAGTCCTTCGTCCAGTTTCCTCGCGACTTCCCATTTTTGAAATAGCCACCTTCAATTTACTGTCTTTGATCTTCACCGATAAAATATAAGATGTTTTTAAAATTACAACTACAACAGGTCTATATCTGCCATGACTGAGTGGAATAACTTATCACTTAACCTGGAATTCCTCTTGGATCAAGAAAGCGATTCCTTTTGAAGCATTATTCAAGTTTGTCACGGACGCTTTCACTGCAGTTTGAATATACTCTGAAAACTCATCGGCGATTCGACGGAGATCAGCGGCAGCGTCCAGATAAACAGTGATGTCATCAGTGGGAACCAGGCCAGCTTTCTTACGCAACTTTTGAATACGATTTATAATTTCTCGTGCAACTCCTTCTTCCTAAAACATTACATTTACTGTAATTAATACCATTATAGTGACTTAAATGTAATTCAAGCAAACTAGAGAGATTTATAACTAGTAATCTGTTTCCTTACAAGCATGCTTTGATCAGCTTTGGTATTCAAAATTGTCAAGATGGGTCCGTCACAAGCAGCTTCCAAGTCATGTGTCCCCCCACCACCCACGTCGTACGTGATAAACATCTCATCAGACCTTATCCAATGGCCAGCAATTTCCATGCCGCCGTGTTGTAAACACGCATCAATTTGTGCATCATTCAACGACTAAACAAAGTTCATATAAGCACGGACAATTAACCGGATATCAAGAATGATGTCCATCAAGGCTGGTATCTAAGGGAAGAACAAGAAGCTTGTATTACGAAAGTCTTTCGTAGTTCGTAGTACAAGCTTCCCTCAGATACCAGCCTTGGTCCGTATCATTTAAGAAGTTTTATTTTTGCTTTACCTTAATTACGTTAGCAATATTTTTAAAGTCTGTCCTAAATTTTGCCCCTAAAATTTGGTGATTTGGTTGTGCTTTTAAGTGTACATCAAACTGAGCCTTATTGTTGGTTAAAGTCAACATTCGCACATTTAACTCTTCAAGAACATAGGTTTCTAAACCTTTGATTTGAGCGAGGAAAGTATCGCTCGCGTGTACCACAATAACTTCCGGCAAAGGAAACTATAAAAAGAGACAAATGTAATGTAACCAATATGTATGTAAATTCGATGCAATTAGTCTGCATTTACAACCCAGTGATATTCAGCGAAGGTTTACCTTGATTGGAACAGTTCTTCTGTCACGAGCCAATCTGCCCAATTCAATTACTTTTTGCATTCCTTCAACGGCCTGCTCTATCTCCTGGTCAATTAGCCATTCCCTAAGGCATCAATCAAAACATCATTTTTTGTTTGAGTGAGATCAAAATATTAAAAATTAAAACACTAAAACTCAAAAAAGGATATACTCACTGAGGATCGGGTAACATTAAGAAATGAATACTATCGTCATATTTTAAGTCCGGTGATTTTTTGATGACACGACGTAAATTTTGATAAATATGTTCTGTGATAAATGGAGTGAATGGCGCCATTAACCGTGTCAAGGTAAATAAGACAAGAAAGAAAACTTCAAGTGCTCTATAGCAATCCTCCTGTCCAGTCTCACCCTGAATTTCCCAAATTAATCATTATGACGTTAGAAACTGTTGCCACTTTCCACGTCATACTACAAATATACAAGTTGTAAGTTTAACTAATTACTATTACTGCCTTGCATACCTTAAGCCGCCTTCTGTTCAGTCTTACATACCAATTAGTAAGCTGATCAATGAATTTCACCAAAACGGGTACCACTGTGTAAAGACGGTACGCTTTCATTTCCTGTTTGAACCACGCAATTAGAGATTGAACAGACGACAATATCCAACGATCCATTATATTCCATTTAGTTTTATCAGTACTACTGGATCCCTCAAGGGTAGCTGAAAAATTTAGCTGGATCCCGTCTTCTTTGTACACACGAAGTACATTTTGCACAAAGAAGCGATACGCATTATACCTGCAAAGCAAAACCAACGTAACTGCAAAATCTCCCAAATACTCATAACTGCTGTCTTAAATGAAATTAAAGGTCGGTCTGATGGACGAAATGAAATGATTCTAATTATTTGTCAGCAATCACGATTCAAAGTTACTTATAATGAGAATACGTACTTTGAACTCATCAAGTATGCTCTTTTAATTTTGTCCATGGCGAATCTGCCTCATTAATGACACATGAGGCAGGATTAGAATGGACCACATAAACCAACCGCAACTTCACAGATTATGTCCAATTTTCTCATAGGAAACTTACCACGGAAGGAATACATCTTTCAATAGATCTCGAACGCCTTCTTCTTTGAATCTAAGATTTTCAGCCCTTACCACAGGAGAATTTATAAGGTACAATCGTAGAGCATCAGCACCGTATTTGTTCACAATCTCCATTGGATCCGGATAATTCTTTTTTCGTTTCGACATTTTTTGTCCATCTGATGCAAGAACCAGACCGTTCACAACCAAGTTTTTAAATGGAGCTTTGTTAAACAGATGATTGGAAACAACAAGAAGAGTATAGAACCATCCCCTTGTTTGATCTACACCCTCCGCAATGAAGTCTGCAGGAAAGCTCTCGTCAAACTCCTCTGTGAGTAATTTTAATTGCAAATTAATATGCGATAAAACATTCATGTGCTAGGAGTGTTTTTGTAAAAAATTCAACTTTGCGCCATACTTTTTCTTTCAAAGGGATAATGATTTTGTGCGTACGGCATCGAGCCGGATTCGAACCAACAATCGAATACTTCTGGGATTCTTTTCAGCGGAGGATTTCCAGGGATTTTAGAAGGAATTGTAATCTCATCCACACTAAAATAAAATGTAAACCATAACATAATAATTTTGATTAGTAGTTTAGTGTGTCTAACATGGCTTGACAATGTCTCTACCAAAAATATTTCTTGCGCTTACAACTCTCTATGTAAATCTTCAGGGGCCTTTCGTCCGCTCAATTCTTCCAGCTCTTTCCTACTTCCGATACAGACGACTTCCTCAAAATCCTCCGATACCCAAATAGGAATAGGTGTGCCCCAATATCTACTCCTACTAAATGCCCAATCACGTGCATCCCGTAACCAGTTACCAAATCTTTTCTCCTTTACAAAATCTGGTACCCTTCAAAATTTATAACATAAGTGATATAATAACACCATTTGTACGTTGAATGTTGAATTGTTTAAATAACTAAAATGAAGCATAAATCCGTACCAATACGTTTTACTGTTATTACTGAGAAGATCATTTCGATAATCTTCTACGCGGATGAACCAAGACGGAACACCTTTATAAATCAACGGAGTATCGGAACGCCAGCAAAACGGATAACTATGTTTAATAGTACTAGCTTGAACTAGTCGTTCATTTTTTTTCAACATTGCCATAATGTTTTTGTCTGCATCCTACGTCAAAACAATATATTTTATGTAACCAATTACATAAATGTATAGATTATTAAATTGCTCCTGCATATTTACTTGACTGATTACCTTAACATATTGTCCTAGAAAATCCTTTACAGGCAACACAAACTTTCCTTTTGCATCGACCGGACAAATGGGTGGAGTGTCCGAACCAACTATTCCTGCCGCCTTGCAAACCCTGTGGCAGATGCAAAACAAGTTTCATTTAAGTTTTATAAAGAGTAAAGATAGTAATCAGTCATCAGTCAATTTTTATTAATAATCATTCAAAAATGCACATGCCTTAAATCGTCGGCACCAAAATACGGAGCCTGGTGTACAATGCCCGTCCCAGAGTCCTGAGTTACATACGTATCCACTTGAACCCTGAAACCACCTCTTTCCCTAAACTAGAATAAAACACAATAGGTTTCATAACTTGAGTATAAGACACAATACATGCAGACTTGCAGACGACGTAATTACCTGAACGAAATAATCAAACAGCGGTTCATATTCCTCCCCTTTAAGTTTAGCACCGGGAAACTTTTCCAAAACTTTGTAATCTTCTGGCTTCTTAAACAGAATTTCCAGACGTGCTTCCATTAAAATATACTTTTTACTGCTAGCAACGTCTACAAAATTGGATAATTGGTAGATTATACTGGATATTTTCATTCGTATGTAATTGATGATATTGATTAAATCAGGGAGTACCTTCTACAAGAACATAATCATACTCCGGATGTACACAAAGGGCTACATTGCTTGGTAATGTCCACGGAGTAGTAGTCCACGCAAGCAGTGACACACCGGGCTTTGATTTCATTGGAAAACTAACAACGACTGAAAATATTGGGGCAAATAAGGTATTATAAAAAATTCTATACAACAGACTTGAGTGTTTAGTATTTTGATTCATGTACCTGCTGGGTCAATGACATCTTTGTAATTCTGTTGCACTTCGAAGTTGGAGAGGGGTGTACAACATGCAGTCGAATACGGCATTACTAAATGACCACGATAAACTAGCCCTTTGTTCCATAGTTCCTTAAATACCCACCAAAGAGACTCCATGTAACTTGTGTACATGGTTTTGTAATCGTTTCTAAAATCAATCCATCTTCCCAATCTTCCAATAATAGTTTCCCATTCGCTCGAATATCTCATGACAATTTTCCGACATTCGTCATTGTATGCCTTTATCCCCATTTTCGCAACATCCTCCGGTCCAGTAATTCCAAGTTGCTTATCAATCTGCAGTGATAATGTCATAAACAATATATTAATAATAACATGTCCACCAAGCGGAATAGCCTAGCTCGTTGCCAAATCTTAATGACTCGATCTTACAAACCAAACAGACCTCAATCAAACAAACCCAACCTAAAAATCAATTAATTATGAAAATATGTTCTTCCGTCAAGACGCGTCTTCCATGAGTGACACCATTCACCATTTATTCCCTTTCGTTCGCTTATGCTTTACTCAAACCTCCTCAGTCAGACGTAGGTTTGAAATTTAAACGTTTATCACAGATTAAAGTGATCAGGCATATTTTTAAAGCCGGTGGAAAATAACCGGTCAAAAGCAGCAAATGCGAGCTACTCGCAATGCCAATGCCACTATGCAAGACCAGGAATATTAAAACTTGGTTGACTAACTAAATTCCCAACCCACAACTGTTTGCATAATATGTCATACAATTGCCGAACCTCATACTCTACTGGAAGACCATGACAATCCCACCCGAATCTCCTTTCCACATGAAATCCACTTTGGTGAGCATATCTTGTAACCACGTCTTTAATAGTTCCAGCCAAGATGTGTCCATAATGAGGCATCCCTGTAGCAAACGGAGGTCCATCATAGAAGGAATACCTGGGTTTGCCCTTCGACTGTTTCAAACAAGACTGAAATGCATCAATTTTCGTCCAGTGACCTATTATGGCTTCTTCCTGTTTGGGGAAGTTAATAGTGTCTGGAACGTGTTCCAAGTCGCCCATTTTCGTCAGGTTTAGGAGTGGTTGTGTGAGCGTGTCCCCCACTAGCAGAAGCTATATATAGGCTCAACACGACCCTGCGTATGACAAAAAGGAAAACCAAACAATTATATGATTTGCATTGCAGAATATTATTGCAAAACCCGATTTACATTTATTTAGCTATAAAACAGAGTGAGTGAGTGAGAGAGAATGAGTACACTATTGCAATTGACTATTAAGTCAAAACAAAAAAGTGTCCATGTAATGTAGAAAGTAGAACCCATCGCAGTCACCTGGTTTCGCACAACAAACAATGATAATTAGAAGCAGGCAGTAGTAGTGACACAGTGACACTGACACTCGACTGTTGTATCATCACATCATAATACGGAAATGGATTTCAGATTTTTACCTTCTTCTTCTCATCACCTTGTCACGTGGAACGGGATGGGACAAACAAGTTGGTAGCAGCGGAGTAGATTATTATTTTATTATTATGTTATTATATAAACCAGCAGCGACTACAAACAAACAAGCAAAAATTCAAAGCTTCTCCTTTGTGATTCACTAATTTAGTAATTGGGAGTATTGGGACGGAGGGACACGGGCGGACTACACCGTATGTATTATGTATATGGTTTCGTAATTGAACTATTTAACCATAATAACCATGTAATTAACAACAAGTTTGAAGTTAAAATCGGAAAAGCTGATGCAAGAAGAGTGGCCTGTTGCTGGTCACAGGAAAGCACATTGCGATTGCATTGTTGAGTGAGATTGTCAAGTTGACAAAATTGTGTGAGCGAAAGGGAAACGAAAGCAGGCGGCTTGAATGAAATTCTGCTTCCTGCGAAAGCCAGCAGATTGTGGCCCATGCACCTCTTCTGACTGCCCAAAGCGTCGCGTTCTGTTCTGAATACCAGAACCAACCTACTACATAAAATACCTATGTACATAATTACATGCCAGTATGCCACCATGCCATGCAACATAATTTTTGGACACAAATTGAAAATAAAGCCCTTGAAATAAACAACGGGATGGGATTTTGCTTGTACACCTGCCGCCCTGCGAACCCAAGACCTATCCTAATGGTAACATACAACAGCCGGGTCGCCAAAGCTTATCTTCGAAAATCGGCTGAGATGGAGATAGATGCAAAAACCCATACATTTAAGAAACATGACATGAAGATAGTGTTAATAGAAGAATTTTGAACAACATTACCATAGACTTGCATTACCTTAGAATATAACAACTACTGTAATAAGAATACTACTAGTGCTTGGGGTCTCCTCGTCCCCAGAACCTATGTCTGTCGCTTAATTCATGTATTTAATAGTTTCAAAAGTCTTGCATATACGTTTTTACCTTTAATAAAATCTGTAATAGATTAGTGATGTGCCATGTACATAGAGGTCAAAAGGTTATGGTTATTGTGCATTTATGTACTTCATTGAAGATCAAAATTTATTATTATTATTATTTAGCGACGAGGATAATATGTTCATTCATTATGTACAATTAGCTTAGCATGCATTTATGTACAAAACTATCATCATATTTACATACAGTATGTATGGAGTAGATTATATCATAGATTATATTGACTATTGACGGCTTGTGTTCTTGATTGAAAAACAGCAAGTATTTGTTGAATCTTTGCAACACTAATAAATTCAATATCAATACGTACGTATATTGCATTTCGGTGATTTGACCTTTCACCTCTGACCAGTCTCAGTGGTTACCTAACTGCTATATATTCAAATTTGGTAAGGCCTAAAATACCCTAAAATGGGGTAAAGGAATATGGGACACACTATGTTATGACCCCCATATATTAAGGTATCATTCGACGTAAAATTTAATTCTAAGCAACTTTTGTCAAATACGATTTTGCCTAAAATTGCTTCTAACAAAAGTTATAGCGGTTTAAATTTTTTGGGGACTGAATTTTGAATTCATGAATATTCAGAGCTAAATTGGCAATTTACATTATCCATTGAAAATTCTGACTTACATTGACTGAATT
>JAANSN010002429.1:0-24191 GCA_036850665.1 Dicranocentrus wangi | reverse complement strand
TGGAGATATTTCAATTGCTGATTGGAGATATTTCAATTGCTGATTGGAGATATTTCAATTGCTGATTGGAGATATTTCAATTGCTGATTGGAGATATTTCAATTGCTGATTGGAGATATTGCTATCAAATTGCTATCGCAAGATCTAAATTTTTTCCGATTTTCAATATTTATATTTATGCTCTCGTGGAACGTATTAGGCAGAGCATAAGACTAGGGAGGGGTACACTATAAAGCTTACATTAGAGTGTATAATCGGGGAATACCGTGCTTGAAGTAAGGGTCTATTATGTTTAAGGGGTGTACTATGTGTACCATATATGTGTACATTGCCACTGGAAAGGACTTGTTTGATCTTATTAAAACTAGATGTGAATTTTTTTATCACCACATTTTTTCGATTTAAATCAAAACGCTCCTTGCTGCTCCATTCCGACATATGCTATTTTTCAACGAAAAACTCCCATTTCTTCAATCGTCAATCACCGCCGCGTCGCGTCGCGTACTCCATTGTCAACACAGCGTAATTTGTCATTGTACATTTTGGTTCTATTTGTACATATCCCAATTTTATCGTCCCTTTTCATTCTAAAAGGAACTACCTAAACCTACTACAGCCTTCCATATCTCTTCTGAGATTTTTGCAACTCGCTTCAATCCCACAATTTCTACGCAAAGCCGACCCTTTTTCTTTTTTCACATTTTTTATTAGTTTTTTTTCCAATTCCCGTCCTACCTTCGTTCTTTTATCAACCATGATGGATGATTAGGTTCGATAAAAAAAATCTATCATATGTGAGCAGGCTTTGATGCATCAGAGAGAGAGCACCACTACATCCCCATTTTTTGAGAGATTTTGAGATGGCGCGACACCAATTTTCAGGTAAGATTATCCCTTAATTTGAACTCTGATCTCGATTCCTGCCTCCCTTCATCCCTGCATTTTTCAAAAATTAGATTTCCATTTCCAGTTTTGGCCTCCGCAATATGACTTCGTGATCTAATGGATCTCTGCAAGTCAGAAATATCTGTCGGCAGCTGGATTTTACAAAAAAAGAGAGAAATCTGTGACTAGCAAAAGTTGTCCGTTTTTTTTACTTCTTCTTCTCTTTCAAAGAGTTATAAAACGGGAAGGATATATGTATTTCCTCCATCATGACATACTTTTTTTTACCCCTCCTCCGACCGAAAAACTGCAGGTTTGATGGTCGGACGAGACGACCGACCGACCGGGGCTGCATAGTTAAATACGGAAATATAATATTATAGGCTTTTAGCCATGTCATTAGTTTTTCTTCTTTCCGTGAAATTCGACTATTTCCTTGATGAAATGAGATCATTATATTATTATTCTTTTCCTAGCTTTTCTCCTCTGTCTTCTTGGAAGTAAGAGGAAGGGAGAGAGAAAGAGAGAAGGTCGGCTATCGAATTTTAACAACTCGCCTCCTCGTTGTACTTACCCAGCAGACCCACTACACCACCATCATGCACCACCCGAAAAGTTGGGCTCCTTTTTCGACACGGTGGTATTCTGTGCTAGTGCTGGTGCGGTGTTTGGTGGATCTTTTTTTTGTGCGTACACGGAAGACGAAATGAGAATGAGAGTCCCTGACATAAGCACATATTAATATCGAGAGTATATGTATGTGTTGCTCAAATGGAAGGCAGAGGGGAAAAGAAAAGATGAAATATGAGTCAGGTTCTTAATGATGATAGTCATGATGTTGAGTAATGACGGTCATTATTTTTGAACCACCGAATCGAGACAGCACGGCCAGAAGAGAACACCAACCACCAATCTCAACCAAAATGACGGTAGACAGTTCATCTCGAATTCTGGGAGCAAAACTGACATTGCCGCTGCTGTGTGTGCCCATAGTGCCCAACCGGTGGAGTACCTCTCCTCCGACTGGAGTAGTAAAAGTAGTGAAAGTAGTAGTACAGCTGGAAAAACATTTTTTTCTTCTCTCTCTCTTTCAGAAAAAGGGATATCGAGAAAGATGGAGATGCTGGGCTTGCATGGAGTATTATAGTCGAGGAGACGACTATTCCGGATAAATTTTATAGATGGATGGAGAAGGGCTCTCGTCGAATAATAAAAAGAGTAGTGACCAAGAAATAAGAACCGTGAGGTGGAGCAGAGCAAGAAGAAAATGGGAGATGTGCAATGGAGCCGTGTGTGTGGTTGGGTGACCTGAAGAAAATGTTGGAGGCTTTCACATCACAAAGAGAAATGAAATGAAACCTTACTACACATTAATGAAAGAAATTGTTATTTTTATTCGATCCCTTTATTATTTCCTCTCTCATGTCGCAATTCCGGAGGAGCAAATAGGCAAGAAGATTCTTGCTGGAACTCAGCTAAGCTCACTCAGAAGGGAAATTATTAAAATCTAGAGAGAGATGATGAATCCGTGGACACAAAATAATTACTTTCCTAAACTTTGTGAGGATTAATCCGAGATACAAACGTCGTAAATAATATCGTATAGTTTCCTAATAAATTGAGCAGAGAGTTCCTGTTTGCCGTCATCAAGAAACTTACTGCTAAGCAGCAGATGTCTTCACAAAATGATGATGATGTTTTACCGTGTGTGGTGCAGCCGTTGATCGTTATCTTATATACCTCCAATTAAATCCATTTCAGATTACAACACGGTCCACACGACGACGAGCGATGCATGGGATCCCGCGTGATAAAAGTATAAAAACTAAAAGTATTCAGAGTTGCAATAATTTCCCCAAATTTACGACCCCATATATATAACTTTGACATAAGTCTCACAAGGATATTATATTTTTTTATTTCCCTTGCCACCAATCAAATCCTCCAAAAAAAATTTTTTTAGTACCTCCTTGTAGCCAACATACAATCGTCGTGGAGTAATAAAGCAATAATAGAGGCGTAAGCGTAAAGGATAAGTGCAGCATGAGCATGCAATATAATACTTCCCTTTCCTGTTGATATATACGACGGGCGGGCTGGGTGGTAGTGGTTCAATAGCACACTTTGTTTCTCCAGCCATAATTTCTTTCAAGTGGAACCTCACACGTGTATACATTTTTACAAAAAAAGGAGGAAGACAAATAATCCTTTAACACAGATGGTGGATGGATGGATGGCGGTGTGATATAATCATAGAATAATAATAAGAAAGGGCTCATTCATATAATACACGAACACGAGTGAGTACAATCATCAATATATAATCCCAGAAAGAAAATTTCTTAGCATAATAATGTTTCTTAACTGGCTTCTTCTTTGAATCTTTAAGCCTTTTCAGACCATGACATGACATTCAGCAGACCGGAGAGGAGGAGGATTCATTCTCCTCCTCAAAGTTGTATCAACAATGTGGAAAGTGGAAGAACAAGAAATATACGAGATATATAAAGAGAGGGCGACCCATGTGATGTGATGTTGCCTTTTTTCTCAAGCCAGACAGAAACTCTAAACTCTTCTCGTGTTGTGTATATATGTATATATGGATATATGTATATCCTAGGCCAGAACTCTACTAGTCAGACAATAAAATGGTGATCTTAAGGAGTAAAAAGAGAGACAAGGCTTTTCTCTTTTTGAAGTGTACCATAAACTTTCTTTGAAATATTGTGGCATGTAATTGTGCTTCCACCAACTTTGCCATTCATTGTTCCCCCAGTGGAAAAACACCAGAAGAGGAGTAGTAGTCCCCCACCAAAAAGTGCCACTGATGCTCCATCTCCATGTTGCTCCTTATCCTCTCCTCCTGATGATCCTGATGCTGGTTGTGTACTCTACTCTACTTATGCTTTGTTGTACAACTTTCTTATTCTTATTCTTTCCTTCTTTCGAAAATCCCATGGAAAAAGGAACGTTTGTTTCCACCCAAAGTCGTCGTTCGTCGCTCGTTTTGTGTCTTTCTAGAAGGATGACTTGAGATGAGAGAGGGGAACGAAAAATGTGTACACACGAGGCTTTTCATTCAATGCTTCCATCATGCATAGATTTGCCAACAAACGTTTAGTTATTTAGTTGCTACTTTTACTACGCGCTCAAAACCATTTTCAGGATTTATGATTTCAGATAAGCGAATTCTTGTTGCAAAGTCAAGTCTGCCTCGCTCCAGAGTTTTACAACAGAGAAAAAGCCATTAAACTTTGGAGCTGGTATGCTGTATGGAGGAAGAGGGTAGAGAAAATGGGCCCGTGTGTTTTCGTGGGAAAGAAGAGGCAAGTAAGTAATGCCTGGCGACATATATACACTTATATTTCTCTTTTCGAGACAGCAAAAAAGAGAGAGAAATATGCTATGTAAAATGCTCTACTACTACTTCGTGTATACGTACGTACGTACCTTCACTGTCACCAAGTCATACTTTGATTACACTAAAAAGATGTGGCCCACATGTTCTACTTTCTCTCTAAACAGGATCCCTATATTCTATTTCGTTCGAGGAGACAGACGAGAGCACGTAAAAATGGAAATGACGGCCGCGCCGCGCTCCTCCGGATATATAATTTCACCTACCATCCATATAGATGCATCCACATTGAAGAGGAGGAAATAAGTGCAAAAATATTCAATACGAGGAGCGAGCACCTTTCATTTTCTCCGCAATAAAATGGGACAGAGAGTGAGCAAGTGAGCAAGCAAAAGCAAGGTATAATATATTTCCGCGAGAGCTGCTCAGCTCGTTCGTTTCGTTCGTTTCTTCATTCCATTCCATCCCAGAAAAAAAAACATCTCGACTGGGATCATGTCTTATCTTGTAAAGACACTGTCTTGAGTTGAGATCCAACAAGAGTACACACAATGGGCTTTTATCCCCCGCTATTTACATCACTAAAAGAAAGTGCTGCTCCAACAAAAGTTTTTTTTTCGAGGTAATTCTCTCCGTCGTGCCGTGCCGTTTGTTTTAGCGGAGCAGTAGTATAGTGTGAAGTGAAACTAGCTGGTGTGTGTCAGCGCTCAACACAATTTATTGAAGATTCCAGAATTACATATTAGAGTGTCTAGAGAGCTAATAGTCCACACACGCAACCCATTTTCCTTCTCCTCCTCCTCCTCCTCCTCCTCCTTTTAAAATCCCGTCCAGAGAGAATCTTTTACGGTGGTGGTGGTGGCGTCGTCGCTTGCTCGCTTGTTAGCTTTTTTGTTGGCTGATGCCCTTTTGTTGTGTCAGTTGCTATTTTGCTATTTTCTCTGGGTTATACGAGGTGGTGGTGATGGTGGTGGATATGGGGTGGTGTGAATTTTAATAGGAGCGAAAAATAATAGATATATATATATAAACCGGGTGGTGGGTGATATGATCCCCACAAACACTGGTTAACAGCTTGTTTTACTGGGCAAAACATGCAAAAAGTATGAGATGAGGAGGAGGATGAGGGCCATAAAGTACTCTTTTTATCATACGGGATTTATTGCAAGCACTTTTGCACACACGCGAAATCTCGACCGATATACCTACAACAACAAAAAGTTTAAGTGACAATGACATTATAAAAAACAAGGAACACATGAGCATGTTGTACTGGGGAGCACAGAGAGGAGAGAGCCAAAAAAGACGCATTTTCCAGGCCGTAATATTATTGCCGTGTAGACTAATAAGAGGAATAGCGGGTGGGAATAAATTTGATGACATATCGTAATCATATTATGTGCAATCATGTTGTTCTCTCAACCGCGCGCCTCGCATCGTCGTCGACAAAGAAGAGATGTGCCTTTTTCACACATGCATAATCAAGGCACCTTCTTCTTGTGTGCCCACACAGGGGGCAAATTAGTATGGCACTATTGTTTGCGGCTCGGAATAGGAACGGCGGCGCTACACAAGCGTAAAACTTTATTGAGGTGTAATACAATGGAGTAGTGGTGGTGTGGAGGGGAAATGGGGAATGGAATGGTGGTGGTTGGGGAGCGTGAGATTGAACACGACATATTGTCCCACATGATATGATGATGCACAATATATGTATCCCCTAGTGTCGCCACCATTAAAACCCTTCCATCAAAATATTATGTATGCCGTAAGTTTTTGTGTGTTTCATTTTTTTTTTTGGCTGACATAATTTCTTTTGTCAACGTCAACTCATTGTGCGTTGTTTCTCCCCTCCCACATGTGTGGAAAACATATGGAGTAGTGGAGTGTGGAGGTTCCCCTTCCTTCCCAGGTCTCTGTACCTCTGGAATGGAAACATGAAAATTCAAGAAAATCGACACAAGTTCGGCGGGCGAAGGGAAAATGGAATGAGGGAAAATGAAAAATTGGCTGAACATCAATGAAACAGCATTGTGTTGTGCCGTGTTATTTTCTGTCATTTTTGCACGAAACCCCCTTTTTCTCACTCCGCCGGGAGCTCAGTCAGAGCTCACGGGAGTCTCGTGTATTTTTTTCTTCTTTGGATATATTATTATTACTATTATTATTATTATTTTAACACAAACGTAAGTACATACAACTCAACAGCAGCAGCATAATAATATGAATTACCCTCCAAGATGAATTTCAACGAGGCGAGGACACGTTACGTTACGTCCTTACGTTACCTTAT
The DNA here is from genome assembly GCA_036850665.1 of Dicranocentrus wangi. NCBI lineage: Eukaryota > Metazoa > Arthropoda > Collembola > Entomobryomorpha > Entomobryidae > Dicranocentrus > Dicranocentrus wangi. The sequence goes on along the minus strand of JAANSN010002429.1, from coordinate 17,655 downwards.
ATATATGCATGTTTCACAATGGGCCAAGATGGAACTGTAATTTCCTGGAATGCTTTTCTCCATTATGGTGTGATACAGAGGACCCCTCATCTTCTCCACAGTCATCACCGTCATCATCATCATCATCATCCTCCTCTTCCAGATTTTTTTTCTCTCTCTTTCTCTCTTCTAACTCTCATCCAGAGACCTGGTTTTATGGGGCTGTGACGACGAAGAGGAAAATGGCGTTTACAGCAGGCGTCGCCGGGCGGGCGGATGAGTAATGAGGGAGAGGTTGAGGAAATGATGGTCGTTTTTGAGCTAGAGTAATGAGACTCATTACACGGACTTGAAGCACTTTATAAGAATCTTGCTAGCGGAGGAGTAGTAGTCCCTTCCACAAAAAAGGGGTACTTTCCCTCCTAAAAATATTATAGTATATAAGTATGTATGCTTCTTTATTTTTTTTTCTTCAAGCGAATTTATAAAAGTCGTAATGGAATTTGGAACACTTTTCGGTGGTGGTGGCTTAGCCTTCTCGATGAGATTGTCAACGGAGGAGAAGAGGAAACTGTGTTTCGAGGACAGCAAAGGATTCGTGTGGCAAGGTTTTCCTTGAGAGAAAAAAAAGAAGAAGAAAGAAGTGAAAAAAATAGTCAGCCATAGTGCAGAAGAAAAAAACCATTACCCTTGAGTTTTATATTTTCCATATTATATCGTATAGTCGTTCTTGTGGAGGAATTGCTTTTTCCATATATATATTTTATTACCGTGTATTTATAATGCGGAGATTTTCATCAGAATTTATGTCGTGTTTCATCATCTACCAGGGAAATGATACATAAGAGTCATTTATTTGTTGAGGGGCAATTATCCCTGAACCTTAAATCACTTTAATAATCTTTTTTTGTCCCTCTTCTTTCGTTCGTTCTGGGGCTCTGGTGGGGTCCCACTGCCTCCGCTCCGTCCGTCGTAACTCGCGTCGTAAGTAACCACAGGGTCACTAAATGAATCACAGTGATGGGTGATGTGATGGTAGAGAGCTTTGTTGTCGGGGGATGATGATGCTGATGCTGGGAGGACGACGACGAAAAACCTATTATTCTGACTGAGTTGGCAATTTTCTTGGTGATCGTATCTCTCAGGGCTCTGGATGGAACAGGAGGACTCTGCTGGAGCTGGAAATGAAAGAAGGGAAGGGGGATGGGATTTTTTTTAACCGGGAAAATGGGTCCACCATTTTTTAAAGACATGTCCTCTTCCTCCTAAATAAGACCTCTTTTTAAAATTAACTTGTACCCAGATATAATTCCATTTTGGTGACATGAAATTGATTACTAGATTTATTCCCGGTATTAAGCCGGGCTCACACGACACGACCGTCCGGCGATAAAAAAAAGTTTTTTTTTCTACTTTCAGTCAGTGTTCTGAAATCATTTACACTTCGGCTATCCCAAAACTCAAAAAAAAAGATGAAAACGCTGCTGCTGCTGCTGTTATAGTGGCTGACATGTTTTCATATTATTTTTTTACGTCACGCTTCCACCGCCGTCAGCCCTCATCATCCCGTCACAATTACGTCCTGTTAGAGCCCATTTAGGAAGTACAATGCAGACTGTCAAATGAATTAATAATGAGTGGCAGAGAGGGAGGAACGGAGACGACCGTTGCGTTGTACACACCTAGCGTAGCCTATAGGTACTTTGGCAAACACAAAAAAAAACTCTCTCTCTCTCTCTCCTGCTCCAACAACTACCCTTTTTTTGCAAAATATATACATTATTCCCCTCAAGGGTTCCTTTCTTTTTATACGAAGCAGTTCCAACTTTCAACAAAAGGGTTCCATTTTTTTTCTAAATGTATCTGCACCACCACACACAGCTTTGTGCTATGCTGCATGCATGCTGTAGCCTCCTCCTCCACCTCCTCTCTCCCTCTGGCTGTTTACTACATTATTATTCCAAGTCTGGCTCCTCATAAGCTCCATTTTCCTTAAAAAACCCGTGGAGATGAGGGGGAAGAGGGGAAAAACCAGGGTCGCTATAATCTCATCACGTACGTAACATTCCCGCATGTTTTTTTTCGTCTTTCCGTCCGTGTATGTCCCTTCCCCCCAAACAAACGACAAAAACGTAAATGGGTAGAGGGTAAATACGGGAGAGAGGAGAGGAGAGGCTTTTTAGCACGACGGAACGTAATGAGTCTGGCATTCATTCAGAAATATGACTTCACTTTCTCCATCGACGAGCACACGGGCTGATGACAAAGTCACGACAACAATATGACGCTCTCTCTCTCTCACTCTCATTTTCTCTTCTCTCTCTCAAGTCTTGAGATTTTCAAGATGGCTGAGAGGAGATGGTTTGTTTAGCTGCTGCTCTGATTTATGCAATGTGCCCTGCATAACTTGAGGCTTTTAATGAAAAGTTGGGACAAGGGGAAGCAAGTAAAAGGGAAAGGGGAGGGAGGGGGAGGGTGGGAGAAGAATCCGACAAGGAATTTGAGATTTTATAAAAGCAAGTCACACATTTTGGTCGCGTGAGAAGGACATGCATATTTTATAATATATATATTAGTATATATTTTAACTGAAAACACATGAATGTACATAGGTATAATATAATAATATAATATAATATCCCTGTTGGTTTTGACTAGATAAAAAACAACGACTGATGTTGATGATGATTACGGAACGGAGCACGAGGGTGGTTCACTCTTGTCTTGTCCTAATCTAATTACATTACAATTTCAATTAAAAGCAATGATTATTAGAAAATGCGACTAGGAACAAAAAATATATAATAGTAGTATTTGCGTTTTGTTAAACGAAAATGCGACGATTTGAGTCGACGTAACGTGACACAAACTTTTTTTCATGCAATTTAACCAAGTGGCAAGATCTGATTTTTTCCTTGTCTCCCTTCAGAACTCGTCCTCTTCTTCCTCCTCCTCCTCCTCTTCACTCCAGTCGGCAGGAAACAGGGTTATTATTTTGTTGTCGTCCCTCCGCTGGAACAACATTTCCCCCTCGAAGCCCACCAACCCGTATTTTCTCGCTCGGAGCAGGATTCCCACAACCTTATTGGAAATCACGGTGTAGGTTTGGAACAGCTCTCCAAACGTGACAATATATGAGCCATCCCCCTTGTCGATCCCAATTTGCCGGATGACGCTGCACAACTCGAGAATCTCGTTGCTGATGTGGTTGTGCGCCTTGATTCCCCGCATTTCTGTTTTGGAGCCTTCCGGCGGCCGCCCATACCTAAAAAAAGGGTGATAAATAATAATAATAATAAAATATATATCATTCGATTCCAGTGAAAAAACCTTTTCACTTTTTTATATTTTGCTAAAGTTGATTTAATATATATTTTAGACCTGGGGTCATCCTTGCTCAGCCCAACACTGGTGGATCCTGATGATGACGATGCTGCCGATTCAGTTCCTCCCCCTCCACCCTTTTTAAAACTGGAGGAGAACGGGTTGCGCTTTTGGTACTCTTTATTTTTCTCCACTTGGTTTTGAAACACGCTCACCCTCTCTGACAGTTTGTCGTTACCGAATATCTTTATGACTTCCTTTTTCTGGGCCGCCGCTGCCGCCGAGGGCTCCTCCATGGTTCAAATTGGGGAAATATATATATGTGGAGGATTATTTGTAGGAAAACAAAATGACAGTTTCGCTGACCAACTATTATTATTGTCGGTGGTGGCGGCGGAGGAAGCAATGATTTAAACTGGGGGACGACGGACACAACTCTGATGATGAAGCACTTTCAAAGAAAACTCGAGAGAGAGAGGGAGAGAGGGAGACGAGATAAAAATTGAAATTTATTAGTGTGGTTTTTTAAGAAAAATTATTGTTAAAAGTGCAACCAAATCGAAAAAAAAGTTGGACTTTAATAACAGCGAGTTTGTGTGAAATGTTTTTATCTGCACGTACACAGGCTGGCTGGCATAATATGAGAATACCTATGTAATACACTTTTTGTATATGTAATGTAAACTGGTACATGAATGCACATGTAGAAGAAAAAGGGGGAATTATATGTATAGCAAAAAAAATTGGCATCGATTAAGCCATCTTTATCCTTCTATAAGCCCACATAATGGTGATGGTATAAATAAACGGTTGCTGAGAAGAAGAGAAAAAAAAACACTTCTCGTGTGCATCACATNTATCCTTCTATAAGCCCACATAATGGTGATGGTATAAATAAACGGTTGCTGAGAAGAAGAGAAAAAAAAACACTTCTCGTGTGCATCACATCACATCACACACTCGCTCTCGCATCCTCTATGAACATGCAACATGCACATTTACGCTTGACCCATCCACATCCACACTGTTTTTTTGGAAGTGCAAATAGGTATAGAGAGAAAAAATGTGAGAGTCGTTGGTTGTTTTAAATAAAGTCTTGAGCAGCACTACCACCACCGTGATGCAGCGCATATGATTCACATTTTTTTGGAAAGTTATACCTATATGGCTCACACGCAGAAAAACTGTCGATGCGTAGAATTTGTGTATGAAAGATAATGTGCTGCTGATAGGAAAAGAGGAGAGCAGGCTTATCAGGTTTGATACAGACCATGTTTTTGAGCTGATGAACGATTTGTGTTGTGATTTTCAAATTGCAAAAGCGTTTTTTTTACTCCAATGCAATAATGTCGAAGTAACAAGGGTTTAAAGCCGTTTGCTGTTTTAAAATTGAGACGTGATGATAGTAAATCATAGGTCATTGTACTAGGCAATCGTCAGGCTAGATAACAAAATTACATAATAAATGTGATGCTCGTAATATGTAGTAGGGATCCGCTAAGATCCCGTCTACTTGTTCCTTCCTTCTCCGATAAATGTGACACTAAAGTTTTGGAGCTAAGCACAGCACCATCTGAGCTTCACGGGATGTACGAAGTAAAGGGTTTCCCAGTTTGGGAGTCCTCACCACCTCCCGTGTTTATTTGAGAGCACGGGGTGGAGTGCATGTTCCCAATGATCTGATTGTGTTGTGAGTGAGAAAGGCTTCATACAAAAAACTCTGCTATGGAATGAAATGAAGTGTACAACAGAGAGAATGACTGTTTTACTCACCAATATAATATTTATTCTTACAACCAGACCAAACATCATCATTTCTTTACTTTTCAAGTTAATGGTATGAATATTTATAACTTACTTATATATATAATTTCTTACTACTACAGCTAAAAGAGGTCCTACAACTACAGTAATAATTATTGTTAAATAATCCCAGAGAGGCACATCTGCAGACGAAGACGACAGAGCCAGCAAATGGCAAGTGCCCTTCAGACAACCCGCATTCCGCGCACACTTGGCTCCACTCTTGTAGTGCGGGTGTTGCCTGCAAAATCCGCCAATCGCCACGCGACACCTCCCCCCCTCGTGAATGTAGTGGGGATGATGACGTTGGTCAGTGTCCGCCCGGGTCGAGTTCAAGCACCGACACGACGGATTCCCGTTCCCGACTTCGGTAGTGCAGTGCATGGGATACCAGCCCACGCAGCCGGCCTGCAACCACGAGACCGTCCCTTCCGGCGGAGCGACCCCCAGATTCCCCTTTAGCGTCTTTATCAACGCGTCCGCCGTCGAGTTGATTTTTGTCCCAAACTCGCTATCATCCTCCTCCTCTGCGGCGTCATACACGGGCTTCACATTCTCCTCGTAAAAGGTCACATTGCAGCTGTCCGCATACACTGCCCGCTTCTGAGGTCGGTGTCCAAGCTGATGAGCGAACGTAATGTGGGGTGCAAATAGAACGATAGCTCTCTTCCTCACTCTCGTCAGCGAGTGCTTCTTCTGAGCCTGGATCCACTTGTAACTAATGATATCCGCTGCATAGGGCGAGCCACTGACAGGCGGCAATAACCAGCCCCAGGACGCGAGGAATATTATTATTAGTCCCGTCGTCGTTAGTAAAACAAGAGTTGCCATTTTTTGCAAAAAAAAAGAACGCTCCAAACGGTTATACGTAGTAAACACCTTGAGCATTGAGTTGAGTTTGAGTTGGAATGTGCAAAAAAAATTCATATTATTTATTTCTACGAGATTGTTTTTTCTCCAAATGGGAGCACTCAAAAGCAATAAAACATTTTTCACGTTCATCATCATCATCATCAATCCATAGATACCGAGAAAAAAACGAAAAGGGAAAGGGGAAAAATCCTGGGACCAATTTCCGGCTCACTTATCATCATCCAATCCACGACCTCTCGGAATATTCCCCTACCCCCCCCCCCTAATGTCGTCTCGGAATGTAGAAATTAAGTTGAAATCAACTCTCTGTCGTTTTCCCTCCAAGGGCATAGGATTTCCACAGATGTGTACACATTAAAAGCGTATCACTGTAAATCGAAGAAGAAAAGGTGGTGTGGTACATTGAAAAAAAATCTCAGAGGGATGCGGATGGAGGTATTATGGAGGTGAGGTGGTGGAGTGGAGGTGTGTGCATGGAATGGAGGCTATAAGTAGTTTTTGTAGTTATGGATGGGATAAATTTTTCTCAACGGTTCTCCTGGCTCTTATCATTTGCCGACAGGTGACTGGGTGACAACGGGTTTTAATGTGATTTTGTGCATGAGCGCGAGCGAGAGAGAGAAGGGAAAAAAGAAGAAATTAAGATTAATGGCATGTCGATGTTCTTTCTCGTCCTTTGCGATTCGAGTGTGTTGCTTGCTGCTCATCTCGTCTCGTCGCTGCTCCGCTCCTCTGCTTCCCCATTTTCTTAGCGCGCATTTTCTTAAGGTGCTGGAGAAAAAAAAACAGGATCTGTCGACCCAAATCTCGGCTTTCTCCGGGCGTTTACATGCTATTCCTCATTTCTATATATAATATGTTCCCATAAACACATTATGGAGGAAATTGGAGGAGTCTATAGGTGGATTGGTGGTGGGTACATATATACCACCCCGACTTGTAGCTTTGACGAGTTTACCATTATCTAAGAATTCTCTATGCGCCATGCGATCCATTCTCTTTAGATATAGGTATTTTTTTAAGAAATAAGCGGTACAAGATTGGAGAAGAAAATAAAATAATAAAGAATGGAATCATTTCGTTTCCGTCGGTTTTTGAATTTCTTGTATAATCAAAATAGAGAGAGAAAAAAATCCCATCAATGAGCTGGATCTCTGGAAGGTTCCAATTTTTTCTCCTGATTTTCTTTTCTTCTCCACTTCCTCTTTTTCAACCATATCCCCAATCCCCACCCATGGAAAAAAAGGGTTTTTGAGCGTGGGACAGAGAGCTTATATGCCTTTTTATAGCTTCTCCATTCATTCAGCATCACCACCACCATCACGAATCCAGGGAATTCAGACCATTTCTTAAATCAGGAAGGGGAAGACACTAAAAAGCAGGCAGCAGAGTTTTGGAAAAGGAAACCCATTTCAATTTCCTGAAGCACACACACACACACACCAAAAATGAGTTGGTGAGTCTCATAAATGACGGTTTAAGCGAGTCGTTCGAGTGTTCGAGCAGAGTAGAGAGGAATATGCAAAGCAAAGTGACAGTCGAGGACAACAGACATTGAATAAGGAGCCACCGTATTTTTTCAAAGAAACTAATCATACGGACCCGACGACTCAGCCTTTTTTCCCCTTTGAATTCAGCCAGGTGAGATAACAGCTGAAAAATGTAATGCATCTCTCATCGCCTCCATTGCTGAGCGAGAGAGTGTGCCGCTCGGCTCTATATACCTCCTAAAAATACAATGTAATCAAATAGAAAGAAAAATCGGGGCTGTTTACTCAAAACCACCACCATTTCCCTTCCCTCCCTCGGCTCCCTCCCTCCCTCCTGCAACCAAATCACTCACGAGTTCAGATTCAGATAAAAAAACAGATTTTCAATATACGTTCCCATATTATTTTCCCCTCTGTCCTTCACTCTCATCATGGATGGGTGTACGACGACGACGCGACGGTTATGTCAATTCATCAAAAGTAGGGGAACAGTAACATAACCCTCAAGGACATTCAAGCTAAATTCATTGTAAGTAACAAGTTGCTCCTGTCTGTACTGCTGCTGCTGCTGCATGCTATGACTGAACTGCTGAACCACCGACCTTGTAGAAGCTTTCATTTTTTTCCAGAAAAGTAGTGAGCTCATATATTTTTTAAAGAGAGACGTTTTTTGAAATGGATATTAAAACCGCTCATTTCTTAAAAAGCTGCTGAGTAACACAGAGGGATCATACGCGAGTCAATATTAGGGAGGAGGGGGGAAATGGGGGAAGGAAGGAAAGTGCTTCCAGCAGAGTCCCTCTACATTATTTTTTTTATAAAGATAGATATATTTGCCACTATTTTAGACGGAAAATGTTGAGTTGGTTTGAGTAGCCATGTCATAAAAATTGGAAGAGTTGGGATGAATTGGACTCGCATCATCATCATCAGTATCAGAGAGACCAATATCCATTAGCATCATTACTTGATAGGTAGTACGTACACACGATGCTGATGCCAGATGCTCTCTGGTTTGGAGGATAAAAAAGTATATTATTTTTTTTCAATAAACTAAACGCTCGTTTTTTTCCTCTCCCTTCTCCTACTCACTCTGTGTGTTGCGCGGGTCCCGGGTGAAAGTCAAAGACAGTCAAAAGTCGACAATTCTTCAGGTTTTTTTTTTTTTTTTTTTTTAAATAAAAGGAGTACTGTTCATCAGTCGTTCTCGTCGTCGACTTTGACTGCGGAGTGTGCATGTTTCCTCTGGAAAAAATCTGCTTTTGTTCTGCTCCGCGCTTTTTTCTGTGCCCTTTTAGCGAAAAAACTGAACAATTTCTTCTTTTGCAATCGTCGGTTCAGCTTACATAAGCATTATAGCAGGCGGACGGGTTCGCTCGTCGGTGATGTGATACGTTTCGGGTTAGGGTAGGTATATATATGCGAGTATAAGTCGAGCATTCAAGTTGAATCCTGATGCTATCAGCATCAGCCCCCTCTCTCTCTCTGCTCTCTTTCCAAATTCAAAAAGAAAGGGAAAAACGGATGAAAAGACAAAGTCATCACAATACTCATAAATGTACATGTATATCTGGAGGATATGATTTTTTCCCAGTTTCTTTTCATCTATCTCGCTCTTTTTTCCTCCTTCCACTCTTTATTTCGCAGAATGATGAGAATGATGACGACGACGATGACACAGTACAATGATAGCACGACCATATTATAGCTTTCAAGCTTTTGCTAAAAAGGATTGTAATAAAAGTTTCCTTGAGTAGATTGCTATTTCCCAGCCTTTAAAAGGGATTTATGTTGGCTCTTCTTGAAGAAGATTTTTCGGTGGGTGGAAAAGGAAAGGAGCGTAGCGTGTAGTACGCTCTTCTACTGTATACTGTATATACATATTATATATATCGTATTAGGTATACACAATAACCACATCATCATGGGAAAAATCAGACAGACTCTGTCGCTAACAGACATATTTTTCTGGTTAACTTTTGGGAGCCGACGAAGCCAATGCCAAACCATCATTACGCTACGCTATGCCTCTTCTTCTTCGTCTTCTTCTTATGACTTGACCCTTTCCGGAGAAAATGGGCCTTTTTTCTGGTCGTCAACGACTAAACACATTCCGAAAAGGAAAGTCAAAAAAGAGTATACACCTCCGTCCCTCTCTCTCTCTCTACGCTACTGAAAAGGGAGATTGGGATTTCAGACTAGAGACAGCCGCGGATCGTGAAATTGACAGTATATGAAAGTGGAGAGAAAAATGTTTCGAATGGGTGATATTATTATTATTTATATGTATATATATAGAGAAAATTTTTTTGTGTGTTCACTGTTCACTTTTGCACACTATCAAAGTTTGATGTTTTTATGATATCGATACAGCCAGCGAGCGGGTTAGGTTCGGTTGTGATGATGTATGCACACTTACGGACAGGATATATGCGATATGTGTATAGAGCCCTTTTTTCCCTTTCCCTTCTTCCTTCCTTGTACGCTTTTTTAAGTGGATGAGGGAGATGGACGAGATGGGCACAAGGAGGAATTGGTTATGAGGGTAATAATAGTATTTACAATGGACAAGCCATACCATCACATCCCATAAAAGGCGATGGAAAGTTAACAAGGCAGCTGTGTAACAGGCCAGGCATGCGGATAGGCGGTTCTTATATTACAAGTGTGGAAACAAAAAAAAATGCACGGAAACCCCATTAACTTTTTTTTTCTCTCTCTCTCTCTCTCTCCTTTTTTTCCAGTGTTAGAATGCACTGGTCACGAATCAGAATCCAAGAAGGAAAAAAATAACTTGTGTTTGATTACATAGTACGTCGTAACATATCCATATTGGTATGATTTATTTGCATAGTTATACTACAATTGTGTTTTTTTAGAGGGGGGCGAAAAAGCTAAATAAAAAGGCCTTGAAAGGGGCTATATGCTATATACCCTATTGCCTTCATTCTTGCTTGCCTTGTTCTCCTGTTTCCGAATGGTTGTATACATGTTATTTTAAGACAAGCAGCAGCAGTTCACAAATCAAAGTTATATATTTATTCAGGTTATTGCTACTTGAAAGGAAGAAGAAAAAAGTCAAGACTTTCACCACCACTTTTACCCCCCCCCCCTCTCCTTTCGACAAGAGAAATCTCCTTTCGACAAGAGAAAGTCATGAAATCTCATGCGAGCCGACGAAGGAAGAAGCAGAACAATGGAAACAAGAAACAAAAGGAAAACATGCGTTTCTTCTCTATATTATTACATTAGGTATAATGATAACTTACGTATTTCCTATGTGAAGGATATACTCTCGAGGAAAAAATGTGGCATTTATTGCCAAGTGGAAAGAGCGAAAAGGGAAGACCTTATGTATCACATAAAATATAAAATAAAAAAAGAAGCGAGGCACATATAACAGGGGGAAATTTTTATTTTTTCTTCTTCTTCTTCTTCTCTATTCCATTTTTTTCTATTGGACTCGCTGCTCTGCAATGTTTATGATGTGCTCGACTAACGTTATGCCCTTTCCTCACCACATACATAATTCTCTGAAAGAGTTTGTAATAAAAGGGAAAAGATGTTTTCGAAGACATGGCGGAGCCGGCGAGCGCAGCGGCCGAGTCGTCCCAGTCCTTTCTTTTGCCTTTTCACAAAATAGGTTGGTTTGGTTGTGGAGATGAGAAGGATGGGCCCCAAGATAAGTTGGGCATCATGGGTGAACAAGAAGGAACTCCTTAGTGAAGTAGAAATAGAAATGATGTGTGTGGCTCTGTAGAAAACAGACAACACACGCTGGAGGAATAACTCATATATAAACAAAATTGGGGATGAAAAATGAAAGTTTTTGTGATGATAGAGGGAGTGGTGGCGGTGGTGGTGGGGTGGGGGACTAGACGTTTGAGCAAAATGATAATATGAAACATCATCAACAACTTGATGATGATGAGGAGGCTGACAATGTAAAGCTTATTATGTTTGTTTGTGTTGGTTGAGTTGGAAAGTTGAAGGCAGTCAACAAGAATGCGCATAGCTTGAGTGTTTACAGTTCAGAACCTTTTTCTGGAGATGGATGTTAAAGTGACGGGAAAATATCAGATTTAATGTTGTAGACACGGACCTGTGACTTTTACCCCAAAAAGGAAAATGTTATAAGTATCATAATATTGTGAATGGTATTAATCAAGAGAATGATTTTGCTTTTCAAAATTTCTTTCTATCGGTTGGGGCATAACGCAGTCAAAAAAATGTTAATGTGCAAATATATGAGGACCATGTGTATCGAATGGATCGATATACAAGGGGAACAACTCCAACAACATTTCTTAAAGTCCAACATGTTTATTCCTCCTGCTTGGATATGTGATATTATGAACAAGGTGCAAGGTACGATCTGATACGGATATACATATAAACCCCTCATCTCACGTATAGAGAGATTGAGATACCCTGAAAATAAGAAAGTGTTGATATACTTTTAGGGATTTTGAAGGACACTCACTAGTCGTCGTGCTACGACTACGACTACTACTACGAGTTAGTTATACAGCACGGCGCGTTTAACTTGTTCAACTAACTAACAATACGGAAAGTGTGATGCAGTTTTGGTCGGTCGGTCGCGTCGTCGGTGTGTTTGAAAGGCGGATTGGTTTTAGGCAGGGTAGCAGGAGGACGGACGGAGAGACTTTCTCTCCCTTTTCTCAATTTCATCTAATGACTTGTTGCCTCTTGTGGCTTTTCTTAAGTACATGGCATACATTAAATGGGATCCATTAAAGCTTTCTCTTCTTCTTGAGCCTTCTCGTTGCCATTTCATAACGATCATGACTATGACTAGCACAGAGCACACACACACACACACTTGGTCTCAATCTCTCTTTCTCCTGCAGAAATAATGGGAGAGAGGGTTTGTGAGTTTCCTTTTTGGAGAAAGAGGGATATACTATAGGTATTGTATATTATTATTATTATTTGAGCTCTTGTTCCTTATCTGCCTTTCACTTTATAATCATTATCTTCATAATTTGTCCTGAAGAAACACTATATGCATTTCATATTATTATATTGATCCAGCACGAGGGACGAGGGGAAAGTGTATATAAGTTAAGTGAGTTCAATGTGCCAGGAAAACCTTTTACAATCGGTGGTGTGATACTATAGGTATATATACCTGTGTGCTATATGTACAAGGATACTCGTTAAATTAATGTGTGGTATTAGGAAATGACTAGGCGGCTTGCTTGGTATGATCCATTGTGTAACAGAGAGCCGGGAAGATTAGATACGATACTATACGTTCAAGGAGAGTCTGAAATTAATCAAGAAAGAAGGGGAGGCGGTGGTGCATTTGCATATAGTTGGAGCATAAGAAACAAGTTTTTTTTTCAAGTTGTAACATTTTGTGTCATTATTGACACCAATAATTTTGTTGTATTTGAGTAAATTGAATAACAGTTTTGATTACAAAGTGAGGCTTTTCAAAATATATATTGCTTGGTAAGCAATATTGTTATTATGTTTGCTTGCTTGCTGGTTTTCAGAATTTGACTATTAGAGCAATATTGGCTTGTAATTCTAATGAGCTTATTATATAAAACCACTTTAAGATATTAATTCACTTATAATTACTTTTGAAATATACGGAAATGGAATTAGTGTTGAATATATGCAATCAGAATATCTTTTAACTGCGCACAATTTATCAAGTGGCAATTTGGCAGAGTCGTTTGTAGATAATTTTTCATTATTATGGTAATAAAACAAAACGTATATCGTAGTAATGAAATGAACAGCCTTGCCATAGCATTATTTTTATTCTGCCACTGTTGAAATCAGAAAGAAAGGCTGGGTCCTCCAGCTTACTTCTATATTCATATTCTATATATTCATTCATACTCTATTCTTCAGTGCACCTTGAATACACAAGAAAATATAATATGCAGTTCCGTTTACAATTGGTTTATTGGCAGCGTATATAACAAATAACAAGGAAATTGCAAGTACCTGAATACTATACCAGTGTGTACCTGAAACAGTGTTTTAGTTGTTGATAAAACGGAGGCGGAACTTGACTAATTCTGCCAAAATTATCAAACGTGTGTGTGGTAAAACGTCTGTTGATTTTTTGAACTATTTGAAAACCGATTATTCTTCAGTGCACCTTGAATACACAAGAAAATATAATATGCAGTTCCGTTTACAATAATTGGTTTATTGGCAGCCTATATAACAAATAACAAGTAGTGATAGAAATTGCAAGTACCTGAATACTATGCCAGTGTGTACCTGAAGCAGTGTTTTAGTTGTTGATAAAACGGAGGCAGAACTTGACTAATTCTGCCAAAATTATCAAACGTGTGTGTGGTATAGGGTCTGTTGATTTTTTGAACTATTTGAAAACCGATAAATTAATTTCTGATAGCCAGGTAGGCATTTGCTTAGTAGATAAATAGGTCTCGCAGTGCGGTCGTGTTCGTTTGTAAAACTTAAGTTAGCATAAAAAATTATTAATCATCAAATCATCACTATTAATTTTCCTCTGTGTTCACCAATGCAAACACAACATGACATACACTCTCTGGATGTATAAAATTATATATTATTATATTTTTTGTCAACATTTCCATCTCTAAAATGCAACGCCTAGCACAGTCTCGCTCGAGCCCCATCCAAGAAAAATCCACATAGCACTACCAACCATACTATACTTTTCACTTCAAACCCTGTTACATTATTTTTCCCCAAAATTGAGAATGACTCAAAAAAGTTGTGTGGAGAAAGTAAGAACAAGAAGCTGCTTTCTCACACACACAAGCCACCTCCAGCAGGATTGGTGAGATATGACGAGAAAAAAGCCGAGGCAACCCTTTTTCTTGCTACACACACATCTTAGAAATACGCGAGAACACAGAGAGAAAAGAAGGAAACCGGAGAGATACAGTTTCTCTATTCTCCAACCGTTCCGTTCCGTACAGCAACAAGGAAAGTCAACAGAGAGAGAGAGAGAGAGCGAAAGGAGTGAAGCAAAACGAGAGAAAAAATGAAATTGGCTGTACTTTAGAGAATGTAATTCAGCAATTGAGAGGGACCACGTCAGGAGTGTAATCCAATTTCTTGCTCTGCTTTGTGTTTCATATATATATGTATATATGGAAGTTTACCCTGTTGAAGTATTTCTCATCGAACCATTTTTCTGCTTTCCTACACACACTTTTAACCATCATGTGTGAAACTATAGTGGAGCCAGGCAGGCAGTGGAGAGGAGAACTGAACTACTGAACGCTCGCTTTCTCGCTATAAATGTTACTTGTCGAAAGATAGACAAACCTTATAACTCCCTTACTTTTTTTTATATATATCCTCCTTCCTCCTCCTCTTCCCTCCACCGTGAAGCGATATTCCTTCCATTGTTCGGAGGAACACCTACTACTCCAATCCAATTGCGCTGCTACTATATACCATTATTACACATCCTTTTAGCGAATAAAAAAAATATCCTTTAGCGAAATCTCAAAATCTTTAGTCATCTAAGTCATGTATTAAATAGATATGGGTTGTAATATGAAATCCTGCCACACGTACACAAACTGATGGCTCATTCCTTTAAAAAAATGAAATAACCAAAAAAAGAGAAAAGATTGTGCAGATTTCTCCTGTTATATATATATATTCTACTACTACTACCCTCCTCCGCTTCATTTACTTTTCTAAATGGAGCTGCTTTGCAAAAAAAATCGGAAATGTTCAGCTTTCGGTGTTTTGCATTCTGCATTATTCTGCAAGAAGATACGACGCTATATTTTGCGTTGTTAGCCAAGATTGAAAATAAACACAATCTCTTGCAGAAGGAGTAGGAGGGAGGAGATACCTTGTTGAATGAGATGTGCAATTATCCTCTCTCTCTCTGTTCGATACTGCTTTCTTCACGGGAGGGGAGGACGAAAACCCTCCATTCTTATTGTCCGTCTGGTTGAGTATTCATTGGTGAAATTAAACCAGCAGAAATCGCTATATTTTGCGTTGTTAGCCAAGATTGAAAATAAACACAATCTCTCGCAGAAGGAGGAGGAGGAGGATGAGATACCTTGTTGAGTGAGATGTGCAATTATCCTCTCTCTCTCTCTCTCTGTTCGATACTGCTTTTTTCACGGGAGGGGAGGACGAAAACCCTCCATTCTTATTGTCCGTCTGGTTGAGTATTCATTGGTGAAATTAAACCAGCAGAAAATAAAATGTTTGGAAAAAGTGTATTATGGGAGTCATATCACCGTGCTGCCGTGTGATACGACGACATGCATGCACGGACGGAGGAGGAGAAGAAGAAAAAAAAATTGTCGTTAGGCTTGCGGAAATGAGATTCATGCTACAACCAGAACCAGAGCGGTTGTACTGACTGTTGTACAAAGAGTGAGCACAGGAGCACACATATGAGGGGAAAAAGTAGGACTAGATAAATTCTTTTGATATTATTCAACAATGAATAGAAATGCTCTTTTTTTCTTGACAATAACTTCAAGTTAACAAAGCAAGAGCCGTTAGAGAGAAAGAGAGAGAAAAACCGTGTGTGTAGTGTGGACTATGTGAGATCTGCTCAATTTTTGGTCCGCTGATGAAATAGAAAAAAAAGGGAGAGAGGAAAAAAAAATTTTTTTTTTGCGAGAGGTATTTTCTTGCTTGAATGCATTGTACCTAAACTATGGTTTACCATATCGTACTATATATTTTTTTCCTATTCACTTTCTGTCCCTTTTTTCCTCTCTCTCTCTCTCTCTCTCTAGTTCACCGTTTGGTTGCATAATTGAGCTGCCGCCGTTACCCCTTTTCCCTTCCACCACCACCACCGGGTAGGCATGATTATTAAAGAAGGAGACAGATCCACCAGAGCAGCTGATGTGGGGAGTGGGGAGGGAGTATAAGTATGAGTACCTCCATCCGCGAACACTCCATGAATGGAGTTGGAGACAGCATCAAACCAACCTAGAATAGAAGGAGAGACACACACACTCGAGGGAAGAATTTCCTGACAAAAAAAGGAACAACTCTCTCTTTTTTCCCCATTTTTATATAGAAAAGAAGAAACGAGAGACTACTACTATACTCCATCCTCGTCCTCCTGGTGTGTAAGTAAGTAAGGAGTAGGTGTGCAAAATGTGTGTTCGTTTTGCAGAATTCATACTACTTTTCTTCTTCTTCTCCAAAAGCTATTTATATATGCCTATGCCTTATTCTTCCCCCTATTGGATACGATTTCCCTTTCATCTTTTTTTTCCACTGATCCCATAAAAATTCAGACAAAGACATACGTTATGGCTATTGCTACGACTTTGTATTATTGAGAAAAAGCCCTAGGTAAGCCTTAAAGACTCGGGAGGTAGTAAAAAGCACTATTCATAGTCTCTGCGGATCTGTCAGTGGGATACAAGAAAACAAGGAGGAATTCTGTAGCCATTTCTCTCTCTCTCTCGCTCTCTCCAAAGGGCTGTCTTAACTTTAAGCATTTCAAGCAAATGATGTTCTCCTTTCCTTTACAACCGAACCAACCAAAAAAAGAGAAGTGGTACACATACGCATATATATTATATATAACGTACGTAACGTGTGTGATGCATCAAATGATATAATATTACTTTTTAAAATGGGGAAAAAGTGAAGAGTACACACAATTCAACATTTTTTAGTGAAAAGTGAAAGGCAGGGGGAGAGAGAGAGCTCAACAATATTCCATCCAAGACGACTGACTGCATTCCTGCATTCTCATATAACATCACTATTTTCTTCTTATGCTTCTTTTTGTTGTGGAGCGTGCCATCTTTTAACAAGTCTTGTTGTAGTCGTATGACACAATTTTATAAAACGATTACGATATATATAGTCGTAGTCTGTGCAGTGCAATAAGAAAAATAGGGTATATGCTTATGAAATGGATCCGTATTTTTTTTAAATGGCCGACATTTTTGAAAATTTATGGTGTCCGTTCCTCCAGCATCATATATCCACTTCCGGTTTTGTTTTTACATGCAATATGCCATGCCATTGTATTGTATATGTGGGCAGAGCGAGAAAGTGTCACAATGCCCCACTTTTGACAAACATGAAAAAAATGGGTCGCGAGTGGGCGGTGGTGGTGTTGCTGTCGCCAGTGTGTTTTGCTTTCCGATTTTCGAAATCGGTCATCCCTTTTTTTCTCCTTCTTCTGGTTTTTTTT